>WBMZ01000341.1:0-221636 GCA_013400975.1 Atrichornis clamosus
GGCCAGGCTCAAACCAAAACAACGTCTCAAGCATTCTCTCTGCTCTTCTGTATTTTGAGTAGTTGGCCAAAGGCCACCACTTCGCTGGTCCACATATGGATATGTATGCAACTTGGAGGAATTAGTGTTGGAGATTCACTCTGCTGTTGATTGTGCAGACTGCCCTGAAACCTTTGAGGGTGAGGGGTGAGCTGCTTAAGGAGGACAAAAAGAGGAGGAAAGGTCTTCAGTATGTATGAGAAAGCGAGATTGCTGCATTCCAAAATGCAATGAGTTTTAGAGATTCCTGTCTAGGTTATCTCTGTCACCTTTGCTTGTATTTTGTTCAGACATCTAAACTGAGATAGATGTGAAATTAAAATGCTCACATCTAAAACTATGCTCTCCCTCCCTGCCACCTGCAGCCTTCTGGTCATCGGTGTCCAAAATCTCATAGCTGTGTGCCTAGAGCATGAAGGAGTGGCATATTCCACTGTCTTGTCTGGCTGCAAGTAGAGGATTTGCAGACTGGGTCTCCTCAGAGAAATGCACACTCTAAGGTGTGATCTGAAGACAGCTTTGCAACATGGAATTCAGAGTAAACCACAGCCCTAATTGTCATTTCTAAGGGGTGAGAAAAACCAACCCAAACTTTAGTAGCTTAGCAGTTAATCCTGTTGCCCGCTGAGCAGTGGACCAGAATTCAATTTTGTGTAGCTGTTGCCTGCACAAGAATGCCCTGAATATGATGGTAGAGCTGAAGCTGGAAAGGAGGTTGGAGGACAGAAAGCTCATCCTGCTCTCTCCTTAAGTTGAGGTAGTCTTTGCAGGTAGCTTAAGGTTCACAGAGCCACAGATTCAGATGGAAAGCATTTTCTTGCGTCCCTGCCCTTCCCTCTCAGAAGGCATGTATGAAGATGGCAGGTATTCTAATGGCTTTTAACAGCCATTTCAGTAGCCTAAAAAAAGAATTCCTTGTTATTAAAAATAGAGCAGAAATACTTGCAGGCATTGCATGTCACACAGGCTTCAGTTTTCCTGTGATCGTCTTTGTAAAATATTTTGAGGGGAACTAAAAAATGCATTACAGAAGAGGTGAATATTTAGTATTCCAGCTTTGACTAGGGAAGGGTTAGTGTTTCTTCAGTAACATTTACATAACTGTCCTAATCTAGATACACTACATTAAGCTAACATCTGTGTATTTTTTAATAGATGTATTTATGCAAAAGATTTAAAATTAATATTAGTGAATCTGTTTATCTTTGAAAATATGAAAATCTTTTGTTGTATCTCTTGGAGGTGTTTGGAAAAATCAGATTTTTTGCTATAGTCTTAAAAATAACATTCAGTAGTCTAGACAGAATTAAATATTAGCTGGCAGTCATTAGTTATTTTCTTCAGAATAAAAAGTGATCCAAATATGAGTTAGCAGTGCATTAAATACCTTTCTAGTATATAAATGATTTAGGAGTACATGACAGATTTTAAATGTACACTGACATTCTTCTTCTACATAGACATGTAATACCTATGCTAAAGAGGCTGGATTAGAAAAGACTGGCAGAGAATGAAATAGCTTAAAAATGAGAGGAAATGGTGACAATAAAAAAACAGGGGTATTTGAAACAGGTTTATTGGAGAGGCACTGGGTTACAAAATACCAAGTACTCTGTTTCTGCACTGACAGCAGTGGATTTACGTGTGAAACCGATACTGGCACTTTGAAATTAATTACACAGGGTCAGCAGCTCTTCAGAGGTACAGTGAACACAGCCTGGTAGAATGACAGGGAGTAGAATGAGAAAAGAACCAGTAAGTACAAGGGCCCAGAAGTAATATGAGTAGCAAATGTTTTGGAAGTTGTCCCACTCCAGAGAAATTGGCTTCTAACTGCTTTAGTGAAATTTGGTACAGTTTTCCTCTGTAGCAGAGCAATATTGACATTTGTGCCCAAGGATGCTGGGATAATTTAGAAGCATTAATCATTTTACCCTCTATATACAATGTTGCTGGAGAAAAGGGGGAATTAATCTATTCTCCCTCTGCAGTGTAGATTGTGTACAAATCAGCAGGGGAGGCTTAAAGCAGATGCTTAAGAAAGCAAGCTTTCTAGTAGGGAGGATGGTGAAGCAGATCACCTGTGAGGGTTGCAGAGCGGGCTAGAACAATGACTGACAATGTTTTTGATTTGTAGACCCTTTCTGCAAGTTCTCCCATGGAGAATACCCATTTGTAGTCAAGTTTGCCAACAACAAACTTGCCTTTTGAAGTTCCTAACCCCTAAGTGTCACAGTCCCTGAACCACAAAACCCACTGGCACAGGTTTTCTATGCCTCGGTGTGTCCTTTGATGGTAAGTGCGTGCAGGAGCTCCATCCAGTGCCTCAGGAAACAGGCATAGCGTTGCTGCTGAGCTGGCTGGCTGACTCGTAGTGCTCTCACATAAGTTTTGTTGAAGCAGAATTTGGCTTTAAATGACCTGTGAGTAATGCACTGTGTGAGAACTGATAGGGAAGCTGGCCGTGCTCATGCTTTAACCCATAAAATTTTGTCCTGAGGAAGGCGTTGTGGCAAAGGAGCTTTAGATCCTGTCTTTGTCAATAACAACGTGGCATTTTGCATAGAAATCTGCTCGAGTGTCGCTGGGATGGGCAGGGGATGGGGTGGGAAGCTGAGCCTGGATGCAAACCAGGTGCCTGACCAGGACAGATCACAAATCACACAGAGGATGAAATGACAGGGACAAAAAACGTGTGGCAGCAAGTTTGCCCTTGCAGAGAGCTTTGAATCCCAAATAGAAACACATCAATGTCATGCTACAAAAACACTAGGATGGTTGTTCCTGTCTGGAAGCCTTTTCACTCTAGGAAGTACAGCCATGTTTCCTTTCCTCTGTCATTTGCCTTCATTCCCCTTGGGCTTTTATACTTTGTTACTGGCTTGGTATCTTCTCTATCCATCAGTCCAGTGCATCCCATTAAGCAGCTTTTCTTGATTGACTAATGAGATACTGTAGTTGGCAATGCTTTTATCACTGTCTTTTATTGCTCAGCTGCATTTTCTGCATTTTCACTTGCTGTTCTTTAGTGATTACTCCGTTGTTACTGTATTTACTGTTACATGCTCATCGCCTTGCTGGCATTTCTTTGGTCAGTTGTTACTTGTCTCTCCTGTCATTTTCTTGCCCACTCCTTCCCAGTTGTGTCTCTCTTCCTCCTACTTCATTCAGGTTTGTTCTACCATCTTGCCACATCAATCTCCTCCTGTGCTCAAGACCTCCTTTCAAGAAGTAAATGGAGGACAAAAGCATTTCCACCAAAAGCATTTCTACCTTGAGAGCTGTCCGAGCCAGGCAGGATGAATCCATGTCAGTGGGTTCCTATCTCTGTTCATTAGCTGTAGAAGTCTAACTGGGACAGACCAGATGCTTAACGTGCAGAGAGTGAAGTGTAAGTAAGATGAATACCATTCATGTAAGCTACTAGGACTTAAAGTGTTGAGTATTAACACAGCGTGTGCTACCGCTGGCATTACAAAGACAGACAGAAGAGTCGTTTAGGAAGCTGTTTGTAAGTCATAGGATTTTTGGCAGTTGTTTAACCCACGGCAGTAAAGCTATTTAGAATTAACACATTTTTGAATCACTTTTTTGTGTCCCAGTGATTAGCAGCATCAAATTCCAGGTGCAAGCTGGCCTTTTAATCCAAATAATAGCTTTTTCCCCATCATACATAAATACAGCCTTCGCATATCAGTATGTTAACTGCAGTAATGCTATTCTCAGAAGATTAAAAGAAATATTCCTGCTTTCATCTGCCTAGCATATCCTGAGGCAGTGAGGTATTTCAGAATTAGCATAAATACTGGTCTAGATGTGCTCTTTCAGCTTTTACTTAAAGGGATTGCTGTATTCTTGGCACCTGCTTATTTCATTCTCCAAAAATGTAACCTGTGAGAATAAAGTAACCCAAGGACAAAAGGAAGAGCTCTGTAAGGGGTTACTTCCTTCTGATGTGTGGTGGTTTTACTGACGTAACTCCTAGACACTGAGATTGACCCAAGACTATTAATTTAAAACTTTCTGGGTCATTTCATGCTGATTTTATGAGGTCAGTGAGATACTCTTCATTGACAAGGTTTTCCAACACAGTGTGTATGGTAGAGTATAAATGTAAATCTGGTTCTGCCAGCATAGATGCTGAGGCCACTATTGACCCAGTTCAGAAGTCCTGTGTAACCTGGCTCATTTTGCAGAACCACTGCCCAAACTTCTGCTGTGCTTGTGGGCAGGGCATGGGTGCACCGTGCACTGGCCACTCTCTTGCAGTCAGAGGGTGCCTGCCCTTGTCTTGTGGCGCTTGGTGTTTGCTGTGGGTACGGACAGTTGGCACAGGGTGGCTAAAGAGCTGCAATTCTGAGCACTAATAATTTGTTGAGGTATCCACGCCCTCCAGGAGGGCACCATGGCACCAGGTCTGTTCATCCTCCAGCATTTACTGGTGCAGCACAGTTGGGTGTCTGTGGCTTGATGCTGCTCTTGAAAACTTACTGGGAGCTTACCTGTGTAGACATGCCCTGTGTCCATGTCTGATGTGTTAGGATGTTAATATAAATATGCTGTTAGCAAAATATGCAAAAGAGGTGTATCATTAAAACCAGAGCCAAAAGAGCTTCATGAGAAGGTTTGGCTGATGTCCATTTCCAAATAGTTAATTGCTAACTCTGCATTTCCTACATGGAGGAGTGTGAGAGATTGGAAAATTAATCCTGAGCAGGGAAACAGTTGCAGGTAAATATGTTTAACAATAACCTTAGAAAGATTCACAGCAGTCTCTCATTGGCAATTAACTAGGCAATGGCTTGGATAGAATCCTTATCACGAGAAATCCCTATATTGCCAATTGTATACAGACCCTTGGCTGCTGCTACTGAGATGATCTGGCTTGCTACAACAGTTACTAGGGTGGAAGAGAGGAAATTTTGATAAACAAATCTGAAGATACACAAATAATTGGAGGGAGAGAAGGTGCATGTCTCTCTTCTGTGCGTACGTACATATCTGTAGATTTTTAAATATGTATTTTATGCCTTCCCTATGTGAAAGTTCTAAGAATCTGCTAATGTTTCTAGCTCAGAAATGTGAACCACACTGACGTGACATCTTTGTTTTTTCTGGTGCAATTCCTGCAAGTCTTGATGATATGCATGATAAATCTTTCACCTTGGCAGAGAGAGAGGGAAATGTTTAATATTTAACCAAGGTTGTCTTTTACTTCAGCATCTATTGATAGGGGACTGCAGTTACAAATATGTAAAACTGTGTTTGTTTTTACTAAGAGGAGTGCTTGGAAGGAAAAAGGGATAACTTTTCCCTAAGGAGTAAGTTTCAATTGGAACAAAAGCCAAGACTGTTTCTTGAATAGATCAAATTAAGCCCACATTACACTTAAATAGTTTAATACTTGTTTAAATAGATTCATATTTAAAGCACAGTAGTAAAAACAGTGGCTTTTGAACCATGTGGTTAAATTGTGCAAGTTGCTGTCTGTGCACTTGTCTGCTCAAGTTCTCACGCCAGACTGTCTGATTTCCCATGGGGAGCAGCGTGTCAAGGTTCGTGTCATATTATCTCCTGTTTACTGAAGAAAATGGACCACTGAACCAGTTATCTGAATTCACTGAATCAGACTCATAGAATCTCTAAGGTTGGAAAAGACCTCCAAGATCAAATCCAACCTTTGACTGAACACCACATCAATTAAACCATAGCACCAAGTGTCATATCCAGTTACTTGAACATTTCCAGGGATGTTGGCTCCATTACTTCTCTGGGCAGCCTGTTCCAATGCTTGGCAACTCTTTCAGTGAAGAATTTTTTCCTGATGTCCAATCTGAACCTTCTCTGGCACAGCTTGAGGATGTTTCCTATTGTCCTCTTGCTAGTTACCTGGGAGAAGAGACCAACTCCCACCTGGCTACAGCCTCTTTCAGGGAGTTGTAGACAGTGATAAGGTCCCCACACAGCCTCCTTTTCTCCAGGGTAAACACCCCCAGCTCCCTCAGCTGCTCCTCACAGGACTTACTGTCTAGACCCTTCCCCAGCTTTGTTGCCCTTCTCTGGACATGCTCCAGCACCTCAACGTCCTTCTTGAAGTGACTCCCAGTCATGCATACTCTTGCTACAGTCATTTTTTCGTATCGAAAGATTCCTCTAGGTTAGATAAGGTTCTTATTTCCAGTGTTGCATTTAGTTACATTTACAGCTTTATGGAAAACTGCTGCTGCTGATAGTAAGCATGCTGCCTGGCCTCAGAAATTTAGCAGAGCTTTTAAATGGGAAATATGGAAGTTAAAAAGACTTTCGCCCAAACAGTGTTTTTTCATGAATCCTTAATAGATCTGAGCTGCATCTCAGGTCTGTTGTACAAACATGGTGTGCAGCATGTAGGAAAGAGTTGTGTGTCATAATTTCCTCTACTCAATGCATTTTTTACAAGTCTCAAACTATTTGTACCTGTGCTAGTGAGGTGTGTATTAACCATTATTATAGTATTTTCTCTCACTGTGTTTGTACAGTATCTCAGCAATCTATAGCCATAAGCCTACTGACAGAATGCTGCAGTCTTGAAGATAAAAAATATCTACTACAGCTTTGAAAACCCAAACAAGCAAGAAAAAAACCAAGCCTGTCTTTTCACAGCTCTAAAAAATTTTGGTATAAAATATATTGTGAATAAAGTATTTAAAGTAGAATTGAGGTGCCTACGGCCCAAAGAGCTGGAGATTTCACAGAAAATGAGTGGGCGCGTGCAGCTTTCGAATACTTAATGCTGTTGGGCTGAAATCTGGCTTGCTTTTGAATACCTAGTGATGATTATCGTGTAGGCTTTCTGGCAGCACTTACCAGAAGATGCTGCTGGGAACACGTGCGCGCCGTCAGTCACACTGTGCCTGCCTCTTGCAGATGCGCACGACGCGCAAGGTCTCGGTGTGGCCCGTGGGACTGGTGGGAGGCCGGCGGTACGAGCGCCCAGTCGTGGAAAATGGCAAAGTTGTTGGCTGGTACACAGGCTGGAGAGCTGACAGGCCCTTTGCTATTGACATGGCAGGTAAGGATCGCTTTACCACACATGACTGTTGGGATTTCTCAATTCAAGCAGCTTTTAAAGCTTCAAAGTGCCAACACTGTATGCAGCCCTTTGGCACTAAATATCCTGGAAGCCTTAGCTCGCACACCTTGTCTAATTAAGTTGCTGCTTGGTGATATCTGAACTGTTTTTAATTTTATGTGGCTACTTGGCTTTTACATTGTATGAATTGTTTGCCTGAAACAAGTTAATTGTAAATTAATTAATCTAATCAATTCTTACAAGGAGTCCCTGCCTGTCATTTCGTCATCAGTCTAAACCAGGCAGTATAAATGCAGACCTTCTTAGACCTCATGTTGTAAAATGCTACCATATCATGAAATTATTCATTTTATAATGGTTATTTGGAATGACAGTGATAACTGTAGATGGATATAGTTTGAAACACTGGGCTTCGGAGAAAAAATCACTGACAGCTATCGCCTGGTAGATGAAGGCAGAAAAGCTTCAAAATGAATCTAATCCATCTTCTCCAGTGAAGTTTGCACACTACACAGCTCTGTCTTGCTGACAATCCACGCTTAGACAATCTTTTGTATATATTCACAACTGCCACATGAATCACCACTGTGCACAAGTCCAATTTCTGATACAGCAGAAGCTGGTTTCCCAGCAAATGAGACAGTATGTGCACTTAGTCATTTTCTGTATTCAGGAGGGAAGGGGAAAAGTAGGAATACATGGGCAAGAACAGGGTAGAAATAGCCAACATTTTTTAAAATTCTGATACCCTTATGTTTTGGGAGAGGGAAAAGGACAGTGCACGGTGCTTTCTCATTGTAACAGAGTATTTTTATATTAATTGAAATGTTCAATAAGTACAATACTTACAGTAAAACTGGTTAAAAAGAATAAAGGAGGACTGATAGCTGTTAATATCTCAAAGACAGAAAGGTTAACAGATGAATTTTTCTGCATTGCAGAGGCATTTCAAGTCAATAGCACCACCTGGCATAAAATAAGTATTTGGGTGTTCAGATAGAGGCGTTCCTGAGGGGTGAAGCAGGTACCTCAATGGCCAAAACCACGCAGCGTGTCGAGGGCTGCAGCTGTGCAGTTCAGCAGTCCCTGCCTGTGGGTTTAGAGATAAATACTGATGCTGTGCTCTGGAAGGGATTACTGAGGGGCATTATGAAGGTGAGAGCGTGGTTCATAATTCATCAGCACCAGGCAAAAAGCCGTTCCACAACACCGGCCAAGGGACTCCAACCCAGACCTGAAAAGATACATGGAAAGTTCTTAAGTTGTTTACCTTGCAGATGCTGGCTGAATCACTGGCATGAGGGAAAAGCAGCTCCATTAGGAGCATCACCTGCTTGTACTTTGACCAAAGTCATGGAAGGGAGGGTTAGAGAGACAAAAAAACCCCCAAAATACTGAGAGTACAGGAAGTTATTGCAGATCCACAAACAAGGAGTTACTACTTTCTGAGAAAACTTTTATTAGTCTTCAAAAAATGCTGAAGAAATTAAATTACATTTTTAGTTTCAGCCATGAGAGAAATTGATGCTGTGTAGACTGCTAAAAAAATGATGTGAAATTTGCACTTTCATTCCCCTCAGGAACACAGTAGAAGGGCATGAACAGAACAGAACTGCACATTCAGAACTCTATAGGTGTCTGAGCAGGACGCATTTCAACTCAAGTTTCCTACCTTTGCCCTTCTCTCCCGGCTTCCCAACACATCTCCGGGGACTTGGAGGACTTCCTACCAAACCTAAGTCCATGCTTACTCCATCACTGGTATTCTTCCATCTGCTGTACCAAACATACAAGCAACTTAGGTTATACTGTATTCTGCACATAAGGAAGAACAAGAATCTCTTTCAAAAATATTGCCACTAAAAAAGCATATAGTAATATTGATATGGAGACATATCAGCTGTCTACAGTTAATGTTCTGACTCCCACTGCACTGGCAAGGAGGACCCCTTTGGTTACTCTACAATCTTTTCACAGTGATTTTCACAATAATTTGATCAGGAGGCTGGGTGTGAACAGAGTGAGGGCTTAAAAGGTTTGGGATTGCTGATTCAACTTGTGGCTGTTCAGAGGAAGCATATCCTTGACTTTAAGCACATAAACTTCTTTTTCTAGGCTTCAAAATAGAGCCAAATTCAAATTACTGCAAGTGGAGATGGGTCCTGCTGATTTCACCAGGCTCAGCTCAAAGATCCTAGTTGACCAACCTCCCGAGAAGTCTTTGAAACACACCTCCACATGGCAATCCCATTAGATTAGTTCACTAAACATTGGTTATTTACTTTGAGAAATTTGTGGCTGACACTGCTATTCTCCAATGCTAAATTGGATTCAGAAAGTAGAGTAGCTGTTTCCTGTGTTGCTTCTTGCCTGGCAACCAACACACCACATGAAATAGTTCAGGTGTTCTCTGAGTTCTGCTTCAGTTTTAACTGTAGGAGGGTTCTAGAGCTCGACACAGCCTTCCTTACCCTTGGGGAAGAAAAGCCAGAGAGAACGTGGAAAGCAAAAAGGTGACACATTCTGAGGTAGGCACTGTGTTATTTAGTATGGACCTGATTTAAAGTGTTCTGTATTAAATGTTGCTGTTTTACTTATGGCTTCTTCTCAGTGTCAGAATTTTGGACCACTCATGAAAAAAAAGTTAGATCGCAATTCTCCTGATGTGAAGATTGTTCAAGGCAGATCCTTGCTTTGCGTTAGCATTCCAGGAGCTACTTCACTCATGGAGATTAATATGTGCCTCTAAATCACTGGGCCAGCACATTTTGGACTTGGGGTCCAGAGCTCATCCACTGTGCACTAGGCACCTCTGCTAGGGCCTGAGCAACCTTTTTTTTTTTTTTTTTTTTTCAGTTTTGTTATTGTTATGAGCTCTTCAGTACATCTCATCTTTCTTAGGGTTCCCTGAGCAAAAAGCCAGTCTAGTCATGGCACTGCAAAACATGGCATCTTTCCACTGAATCTGAAAGAACCACTGCTGGAGGTCACAAGTACAAACAAACAAAAAAATCGAAGCGGCTATGGCAGACTCAAAAACCCCCAAAACCAAAAAAATCCAAACCAAAAAAGACCAACCTCCCCTCCATCCAAGGGTAAATACTAGTTTAAACACTGAGTTTACAGTCAAGTGCCTCTTTCATGGTGAATTAATTGTCAGCAGATGCCTTTGTTCTGAACTACAGAAACTCCTGGTTAGGCACCTCTGCCTTATTGCAACCCAGACAGTGTGTCATAGGGAGAACAGACCCTGAAAGCAGCAGAGCCCAAGCCAGGGCATGTCCAACAAGCCAAAGGTGGGACCTTGAACTATGTGGAAACCAGTACATCTATTTCAACATCAGCACGGAGCATTAGCATTGATACACTCCAGAAATGATAAACACTCAGTTTCCAGCTTGCCTTTAGCTACTATCCTATCTAGGACATCCAGGAAGCAATGGCACTAATCACGGCAACAAAATCTTTAAACACAGGCTCAAGTTAAACTGGATGAAGAATGGTTCTGCCTTTTAACAAAAGCCATTGATCTAACACAAGCCAAGGTGTGAATTAACAGAAACAGCTTACGTTGAAAGAAGCACAAATATAATCTTTGCCGTGTCTCCCAGGTATCCTGTCCTTCAACAAATTAATTCCTATCTAGGTGGCTCTTCAGCCAATTAGATTTAATTTACAACCTTGCATTAATCACCAAAAAAACCCCAAAACACCTCTTCACAGTCCAGCTATGAAATTGTCTTGTGGTATTTCATGCGAACTTAAGCCCAATATGACCTTGTAGGAATAATGATTAAGTAAAATAACTGTATGCATGTAAGCACTGTTCAGTTATGCTACACTGGAGACAGTAATCCCAGATAAATCCCTGTTTGGTGATAGAATTCAAAACAACAGTGTCTTTTCATCTATTAGTACAGGATCATTATCTACTGAGAGAAATAACTAGTGCCAGTCTGGTCAAAACCTGAGCTGTCTCCTCTCTTTGTAACACCAAAATGACACATCTGTGATAGTCAACTGAAAGTTGTCACTATAAAGTGGTTTCCTCTCAAACCATTTTACAAAATGTCATGCATGTGAAATTAAAGCAGTTATAAAGCAAAGCTGAAGAACTAGAGCCAGGAGTTAAGTCTCCTTGAATTATTTTGTCTCTCCAAGTTGCTGCGTTATTGGATTCTTTTAACAACACACAAAGACTACATGGACCTGACCAAGGAAGCAAACCTCAGGCTGGTCAGTGCACGGTAGTCCGTGACCTTGCCACCTGCAACACTCAGTTTATTATTTAACTTTTATTTGATGCCTGAATGTTGATAGCACCTTCAAATGGCAATTTGCAATTGCACAATAGCAAGGGCACGTGTCACGTGCAGGGGGCACGGCCCATCTGAAGATCTGTGCGTAGGAGAAATCCACCGTCAGAACTCAGAGCAATTTTCTCAACAGAGGAGCAAGCTGTGCACCAAGAGAATCTATGAGAAATTAATGTATGGATAAGTATGGGCTATGGGAGCCGGGGAGCCACACTGACACACGCAAAGATAAGCAGCGTAAAATCTGTCCCTTCTGCTTAGAGTAGGCTTCTTTCTCCACGCTAAAATCTAGGACACTACACTAATTTTGATGTTTACTTCATTTTTTCCTTTATGCATGGGCAGCTTGAATCTTAAATATATTTAAAAAGAAAGAGCAGTTCACATAGCTAATCTGGGTTCCAAAAATACCTTCCCATGCAAAGCAACGGGAGTTTTTTTGTGCTCACAATATCAAAGGCCAATTGCATCCAAAATTTATAGTTTGTTCTAACTGAGGAAAAAACCCCCACAAAACCTAACCAAACCGACTAAACTGAAGCAGGCCAATTTGTTCATCAGTTCTTAGTCTCTGACCCCCTTTCAAGGTGCAGCAAGCTGGCTGTACACGCTGCTGCTGTCTCTTGCTGAGGGAGTTTCAGCTCTGACCCCCAGCTCTTCCCAAATGATTACATTTGGCTCCCAACGGCACTGGGATGGAGCCCAGCTTGCGCTCCATCATGGCCAGGCTATGAGCAGTAAGAAGCAAGAAAGGCCAGCAGCCTGCTGCAGACAAACCCCTGCCTGGGAAGAGCAGGCTGCAGCCATTCCTCCCTCTGCCCGGGAGCACTGACCCGAGCCCAGCAGCTGCAGCAGGGAACAGCTGGATCCCAGCAGGGCTGCTGCAGAGCAGGAGCTGCAGAGCTGAACAGCACGGTGAGGACGGGCTACAGCCAAGGTCTCACACCTCTGCCAGTCTTTTATTCACTAGACTGCTCTGCAAGGTGGCAAGCCCTGTCCATCCAGACACCTATTCTTTATCTCAGGCAGGATATGATGTATGAAGTTACATAAAAGATATAATGTATAAACATGTTTTCTGCAGCTGTGTCTGTGACTGGGACCTCAGTTTACCTTCAACCCATAGTCTTTATCTGGGTCCAAGTCTTTATTGAAAACAAAATAAGCTTTCTGGTGTCTTCCTTTGTTTTCCATGATAGTGCTTTCAGTGTGCTTTTTGTTACATGTGATGTAGTAATTACTTCCTTTGCAGAAGGCTCCCATAAAAGTCACAAATACTTTCAAGGAAAATACAGCAGCAAGACATTTCTAGTAAAAAAAGGATCATAATTATATTAAGTTGGAAAAGGTTATGTTCAATTTTAAATTGTTAAAATTTTAATACTGGCTTTAGAATTAAATGTTCTTGCAGTTTTCCTGAACTGATGTCAAAACTGTCACTACTTGTGTCATAAAAAGACAGCTAGAACCACTCTGAACTGATGAAGGGTTTCTTAGGTAGGCTTGGCAATCAGACAAAAAGAGTTTGTTAAAATTATAAATGTAATTTTTCTTTAAAAGTCTATCAGTGGAGTTTTTGAGTCATAGTTAAAGAAACATACACGTGATGGAGCACTGCTGAAGGAAAACTAGAGTTCTATAAATAATGGCAAATGGGAGATTCAGGGGAGCTTCTTCAGAGAAGGCAAGTTTGGTCAAACTAGTGACTTCTCAGTTTGCAATCTCCTTTCAAGGGACCTAATACATGTTACTGGAGGAAAGAATTGCAGAGAGAGGTGTGTGCACCAAAGAAGTCCTTCGTGCCATGCTCAGATCAGCTGAGACTGCCTGGCAGACCACTGGTGCTAAGTCATTCACAGGACAGAGCATTTATATGACTTGTCTTTCATCAACAATAACGTTAAAACTCTACAGGTTAAAACTGTCTAAAGATTACAGATGTAACATATTTTAACCTTCTTTTCTAACTCTCACCTTTAAGTGTAGAACAGTTTGTACAGTATAAATTTTAAACATTTTAGTTTGAATTTTATTTCTTAATTAGAAGTAGAAAGGAAGAACAGGAAGAATAGTCCAAGATCTTAACAATACCTGAATTTTCAGACAAGAAAGCATGTATTACCTACATGACAGGAGATAGATTAAACATGTTGAAAATATGGTGCAATTAATAAAATCTGATTGTATCTTCAGGGCAAAACAAAACAAAACAATGTAGGATGTACAAACCTACCAAATACTGGCTATCCACATAATCAAATTTATGCATTTTTAAAAAGAACATGCAAGACTTCTAGGCATAAGTATAACTGCACAAAAATGTAAAGCCTAAAGGGCTTCCTCAACTTTCTTCCCTGTCCCCCTCTCTCCAAGGATTTGCTGTGAGTCTTCAAGTGATCCTGTCGCATCCCAAAGCCGTATTCAAGCGTCGTGGTTCTCAACCAGGAATGCAGGAATCTGATTTTCTGAAACAGATAACAACAGTGGAGGAACTGGAGCCAAAAGCAAACAACTGCACAAAGGTACTGATTTCCACACTTTCTGAAAAGCCTTTGTGTCATCTCTGTGGCCAACTCTACTGACACAAATGTTGTTTTGCAGGTTCTTGTCTGGCACACGCGAACTGAGAAAGTGAATCTAGCTAACGAGCCAAAGTACCACCTGGACACTGTCAGCATTGAGGTATGACGTGGGGAGACAGTCACACAGCAAGGGCAGCACAACGGAGGCGTCAGCACGTGTTCCAATTCAGTTAAAATCATCTGGTTCTGCCTGAGACCTGACGGACTTCAGTGGAAACAAAAGGAAGCTGTCAGAGACTCTAATAAGCAAATCAAGTGGGTGTGCTTTGTTCTAACTTGTCTGCATGCATTTCTGAACTCTCGGCTTACTAAACTGACACTTACCTTTGTTTTAATGCTGTTTCCACATAGAGAAAGATGGCTGCAGTGGAGCATTTTCAAAATCATTATTTATGTATATACTTTTTGTATTTATCCAGCTTCATGGTGTAATTATAAACTGATTTTAACTCACGAGCTGTTGGTCTAAATATCTGTATAAATGGATCCTCCAAACTGAACATGTTTTACTTCGTTAAAAGTAGCGGTCAAATAGGTCATACAACAATGAAATAAAAACCCACAACCATTTACGGATTTATCCTTTTAATATAGGGAAATAACATTTTATCATTACGAGGCACCATAAAATGTAAACACAATCACTGTCATAAACCTGGATCTCTCTGCAAGACAAAGTATATCCACTGACATTGAGTTACCTGGTGTGCATATTGTGCAGTCAGTTCTCAGCATTAACGCTGTGCGCCTGCCTCCTGAGCCAGGCCAGAGACTTTGCCACAGGAAACTCAAATGCATCCAATGCTCATCTTTAAAAGAATAAACTATTGATTTGTAGAACTACAGTAATATCCAGGTTTATCTTTCTTTCAATAACCACATTCCCTGTTATGCACACCATAATAACATCACAGTGAAATGTATGATGAAACAAAATTTGTTTGATACACTAGAAAACATTGCTCAGTGATACATTTACATTCTATTTATATATGATTAAACATTTGTTCATACAGTACCTTCTACAGGATTACTGGGTAATTTTGGGGGGTTGGGGTTCATATTTTTGGATATTACTAACATGATAGCTACATCCCTTATATGCAAACATTTGATCTAGAATTTTGAGGGAAAAAAATCAGTATGTGGTTAAGCAGCTTCTTAATATGGTCTATGAAATCATATGCATTGTATGAAAATGCTTCCAATGATGTATAAATATATTCTTGATCTGCTTTTCACTACATCAAATTTAAATCAATATAGACCACAACACGGTCAGTCAGTTATATTCTTAATCTGAACAGCTGGGGAAAAAGAAAAAGAATATATATGTACATGGAAGGAACAGCAAAAGTAAATGTATTTGAACAAGGAATGTTAGGTGGCTGCTCTGGGCAAGACTTCTATTGCAACTTTCATTTCCACAGTTGTGTGCTGAGCGTCTGGCCAGAGGAGCTTCCAGTCCATCCTGCGGCTGTGCTGGGGGGCTGGCCAAAGCCCATCACGTTGCTGGAGCTGCTGAGGTTCATTCCAGCCATTTGCTGATTCATCTGCAAAGCACACACACACACACACACACACGAGCCTGGTTAGCATGGCACTGAAACACAGCACACTGCTAGCCAAAAGCAGTCCTGTCTCCAACCAGCCACCCAGTTACGAGTACACTTCCCTAAAAGTATTTCTCATTAAATAAATATGGACTCCATCTAAGGTTCTAAGCCTTTTTCTGCATTATCAGCTTTTCTGGAGCTGTTTTTTCAATTACAACATACATCAGCTGACGAGCTGCAGGCACTTGGTGTATGTGTCACATCTGTGGGAATGTTCCACTAGGGAACTGACAGCATGTGAAGGAGATGGCCAATGTGGCTGGTTGGTGAAAGTTTGCTTTCACAGTTTCAAAACTAACCAGCAAAATCGTGGCAACTGCAAAAAAGAAAAACCAAAGCCAGTAATATACTCTTGGCTGCACTTGCAGCTCCAGATACATTTTTTTCCAATATTTCCAATATTTCTTTGGAGACTTCATAATCTTGCATACAGATTTTATGGAAATTGTCAATTTAGGAGGCAATGAGCAAAGAACGAGGTAGATTTATAAACTTGAGTATTACCTAAATCTAACCATCCTTGCTAAAGAATCTACTCAAGATACTGTAATTCCTTAAGAAATGAGTGAAATAATTCACATGAAATTAAACTCAGATGAATTTAACATCTAGCTATAGGTGTGAAAGAGGTCAAAATTCAACACATTCACTTCAGGGATGTTGCAAAACTATTCATACTGTCTACAAATATTAACTAGTCACTACAATTTCCAGTGTTCCATATAAAAATGAGTTTGAGAGCAAAAGAGCATTTGAAGTAATTATTAATCAGAGCAAATGAATAGCGATATTGGAAAAGCAACATTAGATTCAAGCTGAAGACAGCATTAGGTCAAAGTCAGAGTTCATGTAAACATCAGCAAACAACACCAGGTTGCAAAATGAAACTGAAACACCGGTGAAAAAGTGTTAAGTAAATTGCAAACTAGTATTTCAGGGTAAATGAATTCAGTTAAAATTCAGTTCTGTGTGCTTTCACATGTGTATCTGCAAAAAACAACCCACCACTGAACCTGGAAATTTAAAAAAAGCTGGTGAAAACACGCTTTACCTGGTGGTTCATCTCCTCTGGAGTAGGAATTCTTAAGCAGCAGACTACATAAAGCATGTTAGTCTGGTAACTAAAGCAAGCTCTTCCCCTTTCAACTGGAGCCAGAGTTTAGATCAGAGTTCTCCTACAAACTGTGGAATGCCACCATACCAACAACATCTGATGTGCAAGGGGTACAGGAACATTTGAAGAGCTTGTTCGAGGAGCCAACTTTAAAAATGTATTTGATAAGAGGCAAGGTTTTAATTTCAAAGCTGATATGGGTCTTTTTAAAGCTAGATATCTAGGAAAAGACTGTCAGCAGTAATCCACAGATTTCTTTGAACTGACATTTTGAAATTCTCACCTTTAAGAACTACTTTTCAAAGCAGAACGACAGCCTGTATTTTCAAACAGGGGTTGTTTTATCCATGTAAGAAATGCTGTTTACCTTCAAAAACGTTCATACCATAGGACTGAGCAGAACAGTAAAAATTCATATAAACCAATTTAAGTCAGTCACTAAGGTTCTCTTCCTGAATTACTAAGTAAGCAGGATGGAATTATTATATTCTTATCATAACTCAGACAATAGCATGAAAAAAATAGTTGCTATCATCCATGCTGAACTCCAAGGGAATAATTTAGGTCTGTTCCCTTGCCACACCCTGCCCCAGTAAACTCTCAAATACCTGATTCCAAAATGTTTCCTTCAATAATGTACAAATACAGCACTACATGTACATTAACACCTCTAAGGAAACTTTTAAACATGTTTAAAGATTAGGGCGGAAATGCTACAGATAAATAACAGATGAGCCTAAGCAGATTATCTACAGGAAAATGTTAGGAGTACAAAGCACTGCACATTCCACCAAAATTTATCCTGAAGTCCATGAATGAAAGTATTCACTGTTAGTGTTTATCCTCGAGCAGTTAAAGTCTGCTTTTAGTTATAAGGCTACATTTCAGTACTTTACTTTACATTTCAGTACTCTGTAAGTCTAAGCTAAGCTTTTTACCCAGCTGGCTCTGATGACAGGATGAAAAGAGCTATGGAAGCAGAGAACTGAGTTTGGTCCAGCTTGGCAAAATTACTCTTTGCTTATGGAGTAGTTACCTTTAATTGAATTATTCAATGTGCCTCTGAGCAGTTAATAGTCCAGCAAGTCTGTAACTTGGCTACCCCACAGCTTCCACCTACAGCCACACAGTTTATATCTGAAAAGCACCACCTTTCCTAAAGCACTATTGTCTGGAAACAGCCAGTCGTTACCTGAGAGAGGTTCCACTGGGCTTGTTGGTTTTGTTGCAATCCATACTTATTTTGTGGTGGCGTGACCATCTGTCCCACCATTCCACCTTGAGGTCCAACGACAGTTTGAGGAAGTCCCATCACACCAGTTTGTGCAGTACCAGTAAATCCATTGGGCATTCCCATTCCCATCACACCTGTGCTCTGTCCCATGACTGGCACCGATTGTCCCATCATGTTTCCCATCATCCCAGTTGCAGATGGCACAGGAACTCCCATGGCTGGAAAGCCTTGAAAGTGAGTTGATGGTTGTGTGGTAAAAGGCATAGAAGACGACCCCATGAACATACCTATACCAGAGAAGGGAAGATTTTAGCAAAAGTGTTTTGTCATTTTCCTCCCCTATCCCTCTAAGTTGGAAGTGCACCAAAATAATTTTAAAGGTTAACTTTGTCCAGTTGTATGTCAGTGCTGCCAATTTAGCTTCTGGTAAAAGTAAAAAATTGTTTTAAAACTCTCAAAGGACAGGGACTCACCACGAGATTAACTGCCCAGAAGCATTTGGCATCCCTGTGGTGAACCAGAATTTTTTAATTGCTGTATTGGAGGTCTTTGTTTTCACACAAACATAGCTGAACCCGAGCTCTGACAGTTCTGTATAGATCCTGGCAGCCTGCTGCCTGCACAGTGGAGACTCAGACCTTCAGCGATGAATTACACGGCAGAAGGAGAGTTCACAAATCTTTCAGTAAATTGCACACTTGATAATTTGAACAGCTATAAATAAATTAAAATCACATACTGTGTTTTTCTTTAACTTCCATATTACATTTCAGTAATTTTTCTCAGTTTTATAAAAGCTAAAAATAAGAATCTTCATTTGAATATAGTTAGCAGGTAGCCAACCTTAACTTTATACTTGTAGGAGATAACTATTCTAGGTAAAGCTTAAAATAGGATTGCACAGAAACCTCCACAAGATTATTTACCTGGAGGATTTTGCTGCTGCATGGTTCCTGTGCCATACAGTGATAAAATGGAGTCTTTGGAGAGTTGTTTCTTCGCTGACTCTTCAGATTTTGTTGTTTGCTCAGTAAATAGATCAAGATCCCCGGCTGCTGCAGACAAGGTGGCAGCTGCTGGTTTAGTGGAAGTGCTCTGGGAAATAAAAGTCAAGACAGAGTACTGAAAGGAACCAGCGAAAGATGTTACGTTTAATATTCACTGCACAGCCTTGTTCCTCAACCAAATAAAATCTCATTCATTTACGGAAACTAAATTCAAGTGAATGAAGATTTAAAAATATGTGGTATGACTAAAGACAGGAAAAAAAAAGTACATGCAGTATGGAAAGACCATCAGACCAGATGGAGGTTACAAAACAAAACGAAATCCTCAACCAGCTTCAGGGTGTACACATACGGATTATTCATTCCTGTTGCTTCTACATTTTTCATCAGTGAGAAGCATAAATCATGAGCTGGAGTTAGATTATGAAAAATAATTAGGAAATCAATAAGGAGATTAAAATTCACATCTCATTAATCCTCTCACAGGCAGAATAGATTAGAGAAGAGCTAAAATAAAAGATTAAGTGCTTTGAAATGTATCTCTGGAGAAAAGGCAAAAGTAAAATTTCAGTTATCTACTTCAAGTAATAAAATTTCTAAAATACATTGTTCATAATTGTCTTAAAGTTCTTTATGCACGTTTCACTTATTGACAAAGCATAATTATCTAAAACTTACTGTAGTCTACGACTGAAAAACTAAAATACAGTCAGGCTGGCAGGCTTTTTACTGCCCTTGCAATAGAATGTTTTGTAAACAAATTACATCCAGGTGTCTCTCAGTGCTGTTATTTTGCTGCTTACACCCACACTGTTCTGTATGGGGTCTTTCTTGGGGAACCAGGCAATGCATGGGTTCTTGTTATATTCTTTAAAATACACAACTCATCCTGTTACCAGTGGGAACTTTTAATGCAAATCAACTGTATGCACACTGAAAAAGAGCCAGGACTGCAAAGCATACTTAAACTATGGCCTTATTTTAGTCCAGCTAAATGATCCCCAACTGCTTAGCATACACCTGCTGCATCCCACAGTACGTGTGAGTTTCAACTCCTTCCCACACTAAAGGAAGATCTTCCTTGGAATACCACTGTGAATGAATTCAACATGTAACCAACTCTGTCTGTTTACTGTGATCATCCCATACCCAAGTTTATGAGCAGACAAGAGAATACCACCAAATACACAGATATGGAACACGCCTATAATCTTCCCTAAAGCAACAATCTCCAACCTGCTGCTTTTGCTGGCAGGCTGATGGCTAAGCCTTGAAAAGTCCACTATGGTCACACTGGGTTTATACAAACACCACAATACAAAAGTTTGATATGCAGCTTCAGAAAACACATCTGACTGCTGAAGTGCTAAAACCTCTAGAATAAAGCAGTGCCATAGATTAGGGAAGATATAACCACAGAACAATTCTGTTACCAACCACATTTGCCAGAAACCAGCAAGAGAGAGGAGTGCAGATTCACAGAGTTGATGGTGAAAAAATCTCCAAAACTGCTGTAGAACGGGAAGAGAAAAAAACAAGAAATAGGAACTTTCTGGCAACTGAAAAACCTACATTTATACTACAGTCGGTTTAGGCCAAAGTCACTAGAACTTAGTGAGCAACAAAGAGTGGGCTGACAGCACTACGAGGGAAAGCAGACAGAGAAAGACTTGTGAAACCTTCTCTCTGCCCAATGCACACAAATTATGAATTTCTTTCTGTACATATTAAAAATGCTTCTGCCTCTTACTTATTACCCACAAGAATTTGTGATTGCAAAGCAAAATAGAAGTTTTTTTAAGTGGGTAGTAGGAAGCCCTCTCTAATTGAGATAATTCTTTATCAGTGTGGCATAACCAATCCTTAAAAATACCAGAGTCAGATATGATAATACATTCAGGTAAAAGCCTGTCCTAAACAGCAGTATTTTTTCTACTGTGCACACACCCAGGAAGGCCCATTATTGAACTGTTCCCTACTGACACGGATCTGCTCCCAGGGTGCCTGCCTGAGACGGTCCCTGTGCAACAGCGGTGCTCAGCAGGCTGGGGGAAGGAGGATACAGAAGCAGTGGAAGTGGGTGAACAGAGAGGGCTTCCCCTCTGCTGCCTGCACTGCAGCAAGCAAGGAGTTTGCTTTTCTCTGTAAGGGAGAGCTGGAAACCTGGAGGACTGATCATGTTATGTTTACAACCTAAGATTAAATATTCCTTTAATGTCTCCATTGAGTTTGGTTTTGGAAGATCCTCAAAGGAGCCAAACCACTCAACAAGCACTGCCTGAAGTGTTCATCAACTGAATAAATGGAAGGTAATGCAAAATACATGACAAGAAAACAGCAGGTGGCATCCAAGTTAAGAAACAACAACCAACAGCATTGACATGATTTTCATGTATCTAACATTGTCATGCTATCTAAGACCTCTGTAAAAACACACCTGGCATACATCTAATCGTTTTCCTACACAAAGTGCTCTCAGACAGTCATTACACCAAGACTAAATGCTCATCAGGTGCCTGAAGAACATATTGCTGAGCAGTTTCATGACATTAGTGCAACAGAATTTTTTGGAACTCCTGGAAGTCATCTCCAATATGCCTGATGTTTAAATTTAAACAATTTTTGTTATCAATAGCTTATGTATTACCTGTAAAAGGTAATACCTATGCAAAGGAAATTTTCACTGTGAAATATTGGTCAGATGTGTCAGGAACCCAAAATATGGTAGTGCTAAATCCATCACTTCACACTTGCCATTGACTGCACAAATAGCACATGGCTGCCATGAAGCTTAGATAATGCATGAGACTAAAAGTATTTTCATTTTGTCTTTTAACTACTGAAAGACTTTAAAACAGCAGATAAAGATCATTACATCCTCAATATTTTATGTTGGGCTGACAGTAGTAGCAGTCCAGATGGCTTTTATCCATTACTGGTAGTCCTGTCCCTGGGAACCCCTGGAAGGAGCCTAGCTCCAGTCTCTTTGCACCATCCCAACAGGTACCTGTATACAATGATATGAGGTCCCCATGAGCCTGCAGGATGAACAGTTCCAGCTCTCTCAGCCTCTCCTCACAAAGAGATGCTCCAGTCTCTTTATTATCTGAGGGCCATTTGTTGGACTCTCTTCAGTATGTTCATATTTCTCTTGTACTATGGGAGCACAGAACTGGACACAGCACTTCAGGAATCAAGGTGAGACTGACAGACCTGCAGTTCCCTAGGCTCTCCTTCTGGTCCTTCCTGAAGATAGGAAAGACTTTTGCTTTCTTCAGATCCTCCAGCACCTCTCCCAATCACTACAATCATTCAAAGATTACCAAGAGTGGCCTCACAAACCCATCAGCCACCTACCTTTGCACTCATGAGTGTATCCCATCAGGACCATGAGGTATTCCCTGACCAGATCCTCTTCCAATAAAGGTACATCTTCCTTGCTCCAGTCTTTCCCCCTTAGTCCCTGGGGTTCCTGAATGCTGGTCTTGCTAGTAAAGCCTGAGACAAAAGTATCATTCAGTAACTCAGCCTTTACATTTACCTGTCTTCTTGTCTCCAGAAAAACTGCCCTTTTCAGCAGTGGGCCCCGCCCTTTCCCTACTCCCTTTTCCCCTTCCTTTTGAGGGACCTATGTACTTCTAAGTCCTTCTGTTGCTTTTGACAATCCCTTGTCAAGAGTCCTCTCTGACTGGGCTTTGGCTTTCCTAACCCCATCCCTGCAAGCTTGGATAGTAACTCTGCATTCCTTCCAGGTTCCAACCTTCTGTAGACTTCCTTTTTATGTTTGAGTTTGGCAGGTGCTCCTTGTTCCTCCATGCAGGCCTCTTGGCATCCTGTGCCTGACTTCCTGCTCACTGGGATGGACCACTCTTGAACTTGAAGGAGGAGATCCTTGAATATCAACCAGCTTTCACGGATCTCACTTCTCTCCAGAGCCTCATCTCAGACTTCTTCAAGAGGCCAAATTCTGAAATCCAGAGTTGTGTTCCTGTTTTTGCCCTGCTCCCTTCTCTCAGGATCCTCAACTCCATCCTCTCATGATCACTGCAGCCAAGGCTGCCTCCAACCTTAATATTCCCAGTGAGCACTTCCTTGTTGGAGAGTATGAGATTGATCAGAGCACCCCTCTTTGTTGTGTCCTCCATCACTTGGGTCAGCAAGTTGTCACTGATGCTCTACAGGAACCTCTTGGATTGCTTGTGTCCTAATGTGTTGTCCCTCCAACCTGCTTGCAAAGATGGCTTGGTGAGCTGGATCCTGTTTCTCCCAGGCAGATGCTAATTCTGAAACAAGGTCCCACAGTCAGAGAAACTAAACCCCTTTTGTATTCAGCAGCTCCACAAGCAGTTGTTGACACACAGCATCAGTGCTCTCTTCTCTACACTCTTTCCCTTCACTGGCATGACTGAGGAGCACAAGACCTGGGCCCCTGTACTCCTCACTAATCATCCCCAGGGCTCTGCAGTCAACTCCTCCCTCCAGATTATCCCTGGCAGTGCCCATGTGAAAGAACAGCAAGAGGTAACAGAGAGCTGGACAAGTTGCAGCACTCCCAACATTCCAGATCCAAGCCACTGGCAAGTAGTAAAATTCTCCAGACAAAAGGTCAGGTCTGCAGACGGGTGCTCCTGTCCCCGCAGAAGGGAGCTGCTCACTACTATCACTCACGTCTTCATCCTGGTGGCCTTGCATGGCTCAGCATCAGCCAGCTCAGGTGCTTCATTTGAAAGCACCTCTTCAGTTTTGTGGTCTGTCAACCAGTTTCGCAGTTGGAAATCTCCAGGTGGAGCTGGAGCCACTTTCTCAGTGTTAGAAGTCACCAGTTTCCATTGTCTGCCTACCCCAGAACTCGCCCTTGCCACCCTGCCAGGAGCAGGCTCTGCCCGTGTCGCCATTGCAGTTGGAGTTGGGCTCCTGAAGATGCCGTGTCTCTGAGAAGATCCTGTCTGTCTCTCATCCTCTGATGCTACACAACCTGCTCACTTCCTTCCATTAACTCCTCCCCCTGGTGACACAGTTCTTGAAGAACAGTACACCTCCTGTGAGAAAGGCCATCTCTTGTGGCATCAAGGAGACATGCTGGGCGCTCCCCACAGCCCGTGACCATCATCCAAAGCTCTGCCTCGGTCAAAGCCTCTGCCCTGACAGGAACAGCTATCCAACACCTACAAATTGAAAGAGAGGTGGCAACAGAGGAAATGAAAGAGGGAAGTGGACAGTGTGAAACGTGCAGTTGAGAGAAGGGCTGCAGGAGAGAAAAAAAAGCACATGTGCACTTTCCTGCTACCTGCATGTCTCTGGTTCTGGCTGGTATCTAGGAAAGCAGGTATGGGCTGTAGAAAAGCCAGGCCTCTACTGCTTTCCATTTATATGGTGATAAACAATGGCCCCACACAACATTTTCAATTTCTCCCTGCTGACTGGAACAGCTACCTGCATAAGGAAAATACAGCCTAGGACATAATTTTTCTTATGGAAGCAAATAAGATACTAAGTACATTATTAAGGTCTTAAATTCTGTGTACAATTCTTATCCTTTTTATCTTTGCACTGTAAATGGACTTGCTGTTTATTTCAACTCTTCCTGGTTTTGATTTTGCATATTTTGTTTTTAGACATCTACACAGTTCCATTAAAAATAATCAACTGCTATTTCCTGGTAATAACTGATGAGGAAATGAGCACTCAACTATAGTCAGTTCACAAAGAAAAACACTAAGAAATCTCATCTGTTCTCTTGCTTTTAGGAATTATTAGCAATACCTGAAAAGGTCAGATAAAGATTTCTATCACTTTCTCAGATCATATCCAAGAACATAATTAACCTTATAATAAGATTAAAAATTCAACTTGATTTTTTGCTGCGTGTCCAGTACTCACAACAAGCAATGTAGTGTTTTTTTTGCAATCGACCTTTTCTAGGCTTGAAAACATTTATCTTCCCTGCAGTCCCATTTCTTACTCCTTCTGTAGATCTCCCTTCTCTAGAACTTAAATAACTTTCTTTTCCTCTAGACTCTGTCCAGTTGACTCCTTCTGGTTCTAGAGTATGATGCCTGCTCTTCCACTGTGCTCCACCTAAGGCATTTAAAACACCAAAGAGAGTATAATCATAGAATCATAAACAGTTTGGGTTGGAAGGGACCTTAAAAATCATCGAGTTCAACCCCCTTGACATGGGCAGGGACACCGTTCACTAGACCAGGTTGTTCAGTACCCTGTCCAACCTGGCCTTGAACATTGCCAGGGATGGAGCATCCACAACTGCCCTGTGCAACCTTGTTCAGTTGGAAGCCATTTTCCCCCATCCTGTCACTAGACTCCCTGATAAAGAGTCCCTCCCCACCTATCTTGTAGTCCCCTTTTAAGTACTGAAAGGTGTCTGCAGAGCCTTCTCTCTTCTCCAGACTGAACAACCCCAGCTGTCTCGGCCTGTCTTCACAGGACCACTGCTCCATCCCTCTGAGCATCTTCATGGCCCTCCTCTGGACCTGCTCCGATAGGTCCATGTGCTTCCTACACTGGGAGCCCAGAACTGGACACGGCACTGCAGGTGGGGTCTCATGAGAGTGGAGTAGAGGGGGAGAACACCTCCCTTGACCTGCTGGTCACACTTCTGATGCAGCCCAGGATACTGTTGGGTTTCTGGGCTGCAAGTGTGCGTTGCTGGGTCATGTTCAGATTTTCATTCACCAGTACCCCCAAGTCCTTCTCTGCAGGGCTGCTCCCAACCCACTTATTGCCCAGCCTGTGCCCATCTTTGGGATTGCTCTGACTCTATTTTAAGGAATGAAAATTTTGCTTTCAGACACCTGAAAATATAGACAGGAGTAAAATGAACTTAAGTAGAAGCTCCAAATATTTCAACTGATCCTATTAGAATAGGACTAAACAGCTCTCCAGTAAGTCCCTGCTTAAATAACATTCACAATAAAGCAAACTTTTGAAATAACTCATTTTTACATATAAAACCTGGAGACTTTGACACATTAACATCACCAAAATTCATTAATAAGTTGAAACTTGTCTGCCAATCTATGTCAATCATGCTAGGTACACACACACCTGACCTCAGGGGAAAACAAGTATTTAAGAATATCTAGTTATCTAAAATATACCAAGACTTTACATGAAAGTTTGTCAGATACAAACCATGAAAATCATACACCATCTCTATAAAAACACACTTTTGTAGCCACTGAACAAATTCTCAGCTCCCAATACAGTACAATTCAAATCAGACACACACACAAAATCAAAAAAAGTTTAAGTTGACTGGATTTTAGTATCCTGCTTGGATAAAGATTTATATTAAATATTTCACTGAATTAATACTTCCAAACTTAATACCTCACAGTTCTCCCCTTCTCTTTCTCCCTACAAATTTCACTGAAGAATGAAAATCACACTTTTGCTGGGAGACATACCCATACAAAATTTGAAATTAAAATCTGTCTAGAACAATTTAGGAAATTGTTTTAAGTATAGGTAAAAATGATGGACCCACTTCACATGCTATGCCCACTTCACATTAAAAAGCATCATTAAACACATGAAATGTTCTTCTTTCCTTTCTGTGCCCATGAATAATGCATAATTTATAGCACACACTTTTTATCAAGTTCTACTGTAGGAGCTGGTTAAGGTAACTCTTCTTAAACCCCCTTGAGTTTGCTAATAGGCAAAATTCTAGAAAAAAGGTTACTCATTCACATGTTGTTCTTCACAAGTCCTTTACAAATTCAATAGTTTGTAATAGCGTCCAGCTATACAGAACAGAAGGAAGAAAGATTTTAAATGTTTTTGAAAATTGTGATAAGGACACATATCTGAAAGCAGAGTCAAAGCACACACGGTCCTGAATGCTCAAGTCACATTTGGAAAAGGAGAAACAATGCTTTTATTTTCACTTGAAAATCATGTCTTGGCTAGGACAATGGACATAAATCCTAAGGTTTGTAGATATCATGTTGTTTCAGTCTCATAATAAATCATTCAAACAGACATTTCTGTGCTCCACAGGGCCATAAAACAGAGTGTATTTAGCATTAAATGCTGCCTTTCAGCTTAAACTCGGCAAGAAAAGCAATCCTGTGAAAACTCAAGGGTCATACAGATCAGCTTGAAGAGCACAGTTAAATTCCTTTCTTTTTCAATGCTCTCAAATCCTACTGTGGCACCTCAGACATACCTACAATGCAGAATATAAACATATCTCAGTGAGAAAGTAAGCCACGCTATTCCACATTTGATCCCTCCTTCTACTTCATTTTTAAAAATTTCAATACATTCTATTAATAGATATTCAAACAAGTTCAAGTCAAAGATTGGCCATGGATTTCTACTTTAAATTTTCCAATTCCAAGCATAGGAACTAAACGTTAGGGTTACTCAACTGAGTTCATGTCCACTTTACCAACTGCATCCTTGCACAAAATAATTACACATTATAATCACAACTCTTTTTTACTTCAAGAAGTTTAAACAGACCAAGTTCTTAAACGCTTTCATAATAAGGCACCCTTTCCAGTCTCCCATATTCTCCTGACTCTTCTCTGAATCCCATACAACTTTTATCCATGTTACAAGGTAAAAGATCTTATAAAATACTCATAGCACTGCCAAATGAGAGGCACCCTCAACTCCTGTCCAGCCTCAGTTCCCAGACTAGACACCACTGTCTTGAAATGGAACACAAGCAAAGTCTTGTTAATCCTGAAACAAAACAGAATAATATTCTCTTTGCCCCAGTTTACCAAGCAATCCATGTAATCAGCATCAGAAACCTGTCTTCTGCTACCTAACCATGTTCCTGTCTCTTATCTGGGGGGATTATCTGATTACATTACATCTTCCTTGAGATTACTGATTAAAAATGGAAGATAACCAAGAATTGTATCTTGCAATATGCCATAAGGATCATGTGCTTGATAAAAAAATGCTTATTGAGAGTTCTGTTTATTGTTTCTGATTATGGCACTCAGAAGAAAGAAAAATGTCACCAAAAATCTGGACAGGTTTGTTTACAACAAGTGAATATATTAATGCTTTCTAGTATATAAACAAGGTGATAATTACCAGATATTGAGAATAATATTATCCTTTCTACCACTATTTAATCAATTTAGTAAGTACCATATTTAGTCTAGAAACTAGCACAAAGATAAATAACATTTCAAAATATTCTTCTCACAGAAAGTCAAGAGACTGAATCTTTATCATAGAAATGCACCTTAAATGTTATATGTATATACATTTCAGTGTGCTTTAGCAGCCACTCCATTATTTAACCCTCCACTAGTCATAATCATCTAAGGTATCACCTTTCACTTTGCTTTTTCTCTCTCTTCAATATTTAGCCTTCCTTTGGATTGTCTGCATTTTACAGCTAAATCATTCTTTAATCAGCACATGTTCATGGAATAAAAACAAAAGAAAGCTTTTCTCTTTTTTCTCAGGCTGCTCTTTTCTCCTGGGTACACTGTAACTACAGTAGAGAAGTCATCATTTCCAGCTTCAGAAAGGCTGGGAAGGGGGAAAACCAGAATTCAGTGCCACCCATTATGTGCAATACTACCACTGGCCCATTTATTTTGGGGGCAAGTGGAAACTTCACGATTCTAGATTTGAATTTACTCAATCTACACTCAAATGGGATAAATTAAAAACTCAGAGAAGCTAGAAATGGGTTACTGTTTGTCACATCTAGCTCTACAGGGATCAATTTTGACATAAGGCATTAGAATAACAGACAACAAGCACTCAAATACTGCTGTTCCTGGTACTTTGACCAGAGACTTCCACAAGAGACAAGAAAATCTAGACCAACACTTTCCTTTGCAATTTTAGCTAACACATCCAAATCTAAACGCAGAGATACATCTTATTTCCCTCACTGCTTGTGGGTGGCTTAAGGCATGGTGGGAAACTTGCTCTGTCTGTAGTGTTATGTTTGAAAAGAAATGTGGTTTCAACCTCTGAAACTCAATCTAGCATGTTGCACAAAGTCAGCCCTCAGCAGCAAGCAGGGGAAGGAAGAGTAAAGGATAAAGAATAAAATCTCTGAACAACACCTATATGCTTTGAGGCACTCAGAATTCCCTTTCATCATCATCCCTTCCATTGAACATATTATGAAAACTAATAGATGAAGAGAAACTAGCACAGATCACACATCCCAAAACTTAAATTCAAGAATACACACAATTCTTTCCAGTTCAGCTGAGTGGGACAGAAAGTCCAACACAAAAATAAGCTTCTAAATTACCTTAACAAGATTCCCTAGATGGGGAGTTTCTCCTCCAAAACCCCCCTCTCAGAAGCCAGTCTGGGTTAAGGAAGCCTGCACATGTCCATCACCAGCACCTTGCTCTTAGAGTCTGACAGCTACTTTGAGAGAGCTGCAGCTTTAAGCAGTTTCTTTGGGTGTCCCAAAGCTGCCTTTCCAGGCTACGACAGGCATGGCAATGGGGTTGCTTCCCAAGTGTCATGGCTATAAAGAAGGAGCAGGGCGGGTGCAGGGGTTATGCTACTCTTCCTTGAGGAAAGCAAGACATACAAGTTCCAAGATGAGACAAAGGACAGAGCAGCCCAGGCAGCAATATTAATTTTTCTTGATATCCATTCTTGATTTTGATTATGAAGCCTCAGACTCAACATTTTTAGCAGCTCTAAGAGAGAAGCATCTGCTGCAGCCTTTCCTAAATATCAGCATCACAAAGCAACAGGAGGTCTTAAAGAAGATGACTTAAAGCCCAGGAACCTGGGAACATAAAGTTATATTCAGCAATACCTATTAAAAAAAGAACAAGATTAAAGAATATAAATTGAAAGAAAACATTACTACCATCACCAGGGTAAGACAGAATCCAATTTAGCTAGATAACCAGAAGGAATTACCACACCATCTACTTCTATATCCAAGCAGTGCAGAAGCTTGAAGAGGTGAGAAAAATATTGCCATTACAGCTAAAGCACCTCCAGCCATGAGTGTTGAGAAGTGTGCATGCCTTCTGTGTGAATGAACAATTCCCTGAAGGAAAATACACATGTTCTTGCACATATTTACACATATATATAACTAAATAAATTTATTAAATTTACCTGAGCAGGAGGTACTGCAGCTGCTGGTAAAGGATTGGAAATCATCGGGCCAAAGATATCCAGGTCATCATTCAGTGCTGTGACAGCAGCAGTGCCTCCATTTGTAACAGATGCTTCAGCTGGACCATCTAAAAAAACAACAGAATCACTTTTAAAGTGAAAATTATTAATAACTTAACACCATGAAAAAAATTAAAGCTGTCTATTCCCTCCTACCCTGCCCTTAGATATTTTTCAGACTGTGATATTCAGATTTTGTAAGGACTTCTTCCCCTAAGAAGATGGCACATTAATGTGCTTCAGAAAAACAAAACAAAACAAAACACTTAAGACTTCCCTAAGGACAGCCATGCCAACTTAGCAGTACACATTACTCATTTTTCAGGAGCCTTTGCACACCAACATTTTTAGTAAGAATTTAAACAGTGTCTTACTGAGAAGGCCCAAATTTGGTAGCCATGTATCAGACAAAATACAATCACCTGTGCTCCCAAATTAAAATTTGCATTTTAGAATCTGCAAAGTTATTCCTAACATGCTAATTTACTCAAGGGTACATACATAAACGTTGCAGTAGGTAAAAAAGTCCATTCTTCTCCCTTTTTCAAAAGTACTTTGCAGAGACTTTATTCTATAGCTCCACATGAACACACCTGCCAGGCACACTTGTCCGTAAGAACCTACAGCTCTCACTCTGTGCAGTTAACCTTCCACACCTTGGTGCCTGTAAACCACTTTAACACATGAACACATTTACTGATCTCACTGAAAGTGGATACGTACAGGATAAAAAAAAGGGCTGGAGAATTATGCTTTAAAAATAATTGCAAGAAAATACTTTAAAAGATACAGAGACAAAAATATCACAAGAAGTTTTTAAGGAACAGAGCAACCATGTCTCTTTTGATTTTAAGCTGTTCAAGTGGTAAGAATTGGCTAATAAATTTATACCTAAGCATATCACAAGTTACACAGAGTTTGACAAATACAAAGGTGACTCTAGATTCTGCCAAACTCTATGGTGACTGCATAGTCCTGACAGCAAGCATAAGAAAACTTTTTAATGCAAAAGAACAAGTGAAGTCTCAAATTAGCCAAGCTCACTGCAGAAGTCAGACTTCTCTGGCAGAGCAAACTAGCTGAATTGAGTCAAAACCTTCTCTGCAAGGGAAACACCACCACGACTGGCACAGCTGTATATACATCACAGGAGGATCAGTATTCTAAAATCACTAGATTACAGTACACTGAAAAAATTGCTACTAACATCATAAGACTGCATTCTAAAACAATCCATTTAGATGACCATTACCCAGAGATGCTGTGCTGGTTTTGGCTGGGATAGAGTTAATGTTCCTCACAGTAGCCAGTATGGGGCTGTGTTTTGGATTTGTGCTGGAAATGGTCCTGATAACACAGGGATGTTTTCATTACTGCCAAGCAGTGCTTGCACAGCATCAAGTCCCTTTCTACTCCTCACTCCACTCCACCAGTGAGGAGGCTGGGGGTGCTCAAGGAGGGGACACAGTCAGGACAGGTGACCCCAGCTACCAAAGGGATATTCCATACCCTACATATGGTGCCATGTCCAGTGTATAAAGCAGTGAGAAGGAGAAGGAGAACATTGGAGTGATGGCATTTGTCTTCCCAAGTCACTGTTCCGTGTGATGGAGCCCTGCTTTCATGGGGATGTCTGAACACCTGCTTGCCATTGGGAAGTGGTGAACATATTCTTTGTTTTGCTTCGCTTGCAGGTGCAACTTTTGCTTTACCACTTAAACTAACATTATCTCAACCCATGAGTTTTCTCACTTTTACCTTCCTGATTCTCTTCCCCATCCCATGGGGAGAGTGAGCAAGTGGCTGTGTGGGGCTTAGTAGCCAGCTGGGGTTAAACCATGACAGATGCCTTCTCATTTCTGTCTGCATTCCACCTCCAGTGGAAGGTGTCTCCCTTCAACTACCTTGTATGAAAGTATTTAAAGATCAATAATGTCATAGACATCTATTTGAAAACTGTACATAAAAATCACAAGTGTCAGAATCTGATAATGTGGAACACATCTGAAGTTACCATCATTCATGCATGGGTCAATTCAGCCTTGCTGTAGGGATGCTAACCTTTGGGCTTTAGTATGTATAGGAAATGTGTCATAGCTATAGCTGCTACAGAAACCACAAATCTGAACCAACTTCAGTATTTGTAAAATCCTCAGCCTATTTTTTGAGCACTTAGTGCACCTTTTTCATATAGGGAAATGAAACAACCCAGTGGAAGGGTGCTGGTTTGCAATTCTTTGGGAGTTATATGCTTGCTTTTGTTACTAATTCAGATACACGATCTTTTTAAACTCTGATTTAGTATCGAACATTGACATTGCTAATTCTCAAACTGCGCATGCCAGGAAACAGACCAAATAACATGAACCAAAACTCCGTGAAGGCTTGAAAATGAGAAGGACAAAACGAGTGGCACTTGGAAGAAACTGAACCTCAGCAGGTATTTTTATTGTCCAAACTTGTGCAAAGTTTGTAAGGACAATGCGCTATCTGCAAGAACTAAGACCGACACAGCAACTTCCCAAAGGCGAAGTGGCCATGGGAATGAGCTGACAGTACCAGATCTCCTGTGCTGACTAAACAGTGAGTGGCTTGAGGAATGGCCATAGGACTCAAGTAGCCACCTCAGCCAGCTTTCTTACTCTGCTGGGATTTGACTTTGCCAGGGGATTGCTGTTAAAATGATTCTGAAAAGCGAAGTTACAAACTCATCTATGATTATGACAAAGCTACTTATATCTTACTGCAAAGGTCTCCTCCTTCCCTTACTTCTGATGAATGGAAGCCAGTGGACAGCAAAATGACCATATGTATAATCTGCTCTACCATTCCATCCACACTAGTGCTTTGAGATGTGTGTAAATAAACATACTGGCAATTTAAGCCACAAGCTTCTTTTGAGGTCATTCTGCAGACTGGCAGTTTCTTAAACATCTCCCCAAAGGTTTGCTGTTTCAGATAAATTTAGGAATGAACTGTGCATAATTTTCAAGCAAAAGGACTGTCAGGAATTAATAATTTAATGTTCTCATTTTCTCAGTCAGGCACACGTATTAAAAAAATATCTCTCTTGTCATATTCCAAAGTACTTTAGTTTTCCTGTAAAAGAGTTTAACACAGAAGACGGAAAATTTAAATGCAATGATTTACTAAAACAAGCAATTCACATATTTAGAACATTCATGACAGAACACATTTGCAAAAACATAGTATTTTTCAAGTATTTAATATGCTGCTTATAAATTAATACTATGAAAACCCAGATTTTTGCTAGATTGGTTCTGAAAGAATGTTATTTGCTGATGTACAATGCCTTTCATCTCTTACTGAATAAATATCTCCCTGTCTCCACTGGTGCAGAAACCAGGCATTTTGAATTACTGTTTACAACACAGTTTTAAGCCTGTATGAATAGTATGAATAGATGATCCTGTTTTACTGATTTCTCAAAAGGTAATAGTTGGAATATTTGTATCTATTAAAAAGCAACTCCAAAAACATTCCCCCTTCCCTGCTGAAAGAACTAAGTTTCAGAATACAGAAGAAACCTAACTGTTTTCACTCCAGTTTATTACTTGTAGCAATGTGTCTCCATTTAAATATATTTGCATTCAGGCATAGACAGACTTGTTTTTCAGAATAATTCACAGTTCTTATACAGAGATTATGGATATTCTCAACTTCAACACACCAGGTCATGGATTAGGATTCACTTCCTCTTTTCACTTCTCAGTTTAAAATATTTCTGTAGTATAAGAAAGATACTCCAGCAGACTTCTGAGTTTTTAATTTATTCTAAGTATATCACTATAAGTATACTTCTAAGTATATCAACTTTTGCCACCTACCATTAAAACCTCTTTAGAAGAGGTGGTGTGTATATGACAGAACTTTTTCCAGGGAAAAGGTAAAAATCAGAATAAGTTAGATCGGTCTGTCTGAATATTTTGAGAAATTTTTGGCTTCAACCATCACAGGGTTACTTTGAAGCAATTAACTTCTGATAAACAGCACTTCCATCACTTTTCTGGAGAACGCATCCATAGCTAGGAATGAAGTATTAGGTGTAGCAGAAGCCATTGCAATGAGAGCATTTGCAAAGCAGAGCTTCCATGCTCACTCGGAGAAGGGAATGTGAAGAGTCAATAGATGCTGTTCTTCATCACTGCTCCTAACTGTGGTTCCAAAACTTCTTTTTTTTTTTTACAATTTATGACAATGTGAGTGATAATATCTGACTGCTGTCTGCCACACTGCAACAGCAGATGATGCTTCTAATTTCAGATTAGGAAGTCTTGTTTCAGTGTGATGGCAGAAACAAAAGCTATTTACCAGGATATATTTAATAATATAGTGACGGGTTCCTGTAAAGTTTTACCTTTACAGTTCTTTTTCTGTATATGTTTTATTAATGCTTGACATGACAATTTCCAATTCAGTGCTGCCCTCTGTTATTCATATACATCATAAATCCTTGGTATATTTAACTATGCCAATAGTGAGAACAAACAGGAGAAGGGCTTCAAAGGGACAGCAAGAGAGGAAAGAGCAAGAAAGCAGATCTTGTCTTAAACTTTGCATTATGTTTCTGAAATTCATTTTTTATGGACCAAACTATTTACAAGAACTTTGTTACCAAGCCGCCACGTATTTTTATATGCACAATCATTTATGACAGCCATACCAAGACTTGCAATACAAGTAGAATAAGCATATGATTATATTTTACACCAAGTTACTAGAGAGAGAAATAGGTCAATAGTTCCAACAAAAATCTGGGGCAAAGATGTAACAAGGTCTGTCTGGCCAAAAGTATTGCAGAATTATTTAATGCATTAGTAAATTTTTGTTTACTGCTAGAACCTTTGCAGAAGTGAAAAAGCATTCATAGGGAGGTAATCTCTACATAATACTTCTGAAAATAAAATGTGGAAAGCCAGAAAGCTAGTAATGCTGTATGCCTCAAGTGGTTGTAACTGTTTTCATTTTGGGTAGATAAAATGCTTACCTAAGCATAACCTGAACATTGCAGCAATACTATAAATGTTAACATATTTACAGGCTCAAGAAGTGGGGCCATGCAAAACCTCATGAGGTTCAACAAGGCTCAGTGCAAGGTCCTGCACCCAGTCAGGGCAATCCCTGCTTCCAATACGGGCTGCAAGACGAATGGATTGAGAACAGCCCTGCAGAGAAGGACCTGGGGATCCTGGAGGATGAAAATCTGGACATAAGCAGGCAATGTGTGCTTGCAGCCCAACTGTATCTTGGGCTACATCAAAAGCATTAATTAATAACAACATAATAAATCTCTTTTCTTCTAGTCATTCATTGCAACTACAGTGGTTAATCCAGAATATGCAATTGTCTATTTTATGAAGGGCACATCTAAACATGGTAAATGATGAAGAATATGTAAAATGCACTCTTCCTCTTTCTGGTAATTCTGTACGGTAATATCATTTTAAAATACTGTATTTTCCTCCTTTTTTTCTCTGTATGTCAAAATAATTTCTAAGTGACATGCCTTGACAAACACAGTGATCCCAAACTGACTGTGTAGCATTCCTATAGTCCACATTCGTACACAGCTATCACACAATTTTTTACAACATTTTAAGAAATCATTTACTTCACCCTGGCATAAGTGCAGACATCTACCTTGTACAAAAAAAAAAAAACCAAAAAGGATCACAGAGCACAAGGTTAACATCAGAGAGATGAAAATACAGCATCACAAATCACTTAAGTGTTGAAGAACTGTGGTTTACACACTGTGACTTTGAAACTGAAGAATGTTTCCTATAATTATCCTATTAAAAATTCATGTTATAAAATCCCATGTTATTGATTTTAGCACCAATTTTAGGTCTCCAAATTTTCAACATGGCATTCTTCCAGCATGGATAAGGTTCAAATAATTGTATAGATGACTAAAGAAGAAGCTTCAGGTTTAGCCTACAGAAACAGGCTGTTATCTCCCAGTGTTTGACAAGAGAGAGAAGGAATTTGGGGTTGCACAGTAAAAAAAATTAACACTACTGGCTAGAGCATAACAATATTTAGCTTGTACATGTCCATTTCCCCACCTTTCTGTGTGTGGAGTAGTGAACTACAATCTCCTCTGACTCAAAAGGCCAAAAGCCACGAATGTTGTTGGATCATCAAAAAGTTAGTATCTCAAAAGCATCTCAATAATAAACCCCTGATCAGGAACTCCAGGGAACCACATGAATCTATCTAAAAAGGCTCAGAAGAAACACAAATGTGATAGTATGGTCACTGAGGAGATTATGCCTCTTCTCCTATTGTAAGATTTAAAGATACAATTTGCCAAGGCATGTTATCTTGAAAATTTTGCCATTTGTAAAGAAAAGAGAAGGAGAGTTTATTTTCAGAAAATTGTCTAGATACAATTTTCATAGGGTAAGTCTTACCTAAGGAAGTTTACCTTCTGATGAGGTCACTATTACAAACCCAACTGAGACAAAACGAGTAATGACTCAGAGACTAACCCCATACCCAAAGCTAGCACTGAGGGTTACTCAAGACAGTACTTTGCAAAGAAGCTGAGTTGTTCTGAAAGCCAGAATTATTCTAGCATGAATTCTGATCCATTAAAATTACTTAACCTGCTATCACAAGTGATTTTGATTTGCCCTACTGAAAGCTAGTAATATTCTTCATTTGCAGAAATGAAGTCTTAAGAGAATGAATCCTCATTAAAAACATGTCCTCTCAGTAAGAAGAATGAGCTAAGCAATCATGTCCATTTTAATATTATTTGATATGACATATCAAACATTTTAATCAGCAGTGCATTGCTGCAGAAACAAAGGTGAGTGGAATTCTGGGCTGTATCCACAGGGGTGTTACTTGCTGAGACAGAGATGGGATCATCCCACTCGACTCAGCACTTCCCAGGCCACACCTGGAGTCTGCATCCAGTTCTGCCCCCACAATTCAAGACAGACACAGACAGACTGGAGAGGGTCCAAAGGAGAGCCATACAGATGGCCATAGGGCTGCAGAACCTGCCCTATGAGGAAAGATTGAAGGAGTTCCATCTTTTCTCCCTGGAGAAGGCTCAGGAGGATTCTCATCCCAGTATGCCAGTACTTAAAGGGCAGCTACAAAGAGGACAGAGCCTCTCTCTTCACAACGAGCCACATGGAGAAGATAGGGGGCAACAGGTACAAATTGTACCATGAGAGGTTTCACCTTGACGTAAGAAAGAATTTTTTTACAGTGAGATCAATTACTAGAACAACTTCTCCACGAATGTGGTAGAGTCCCCATCCCTGGAGGGTCACAAGTTGTGACCACAAGATGCTAGATAATCTCCTCCAGGCTCCCCTTCCCATAGGGTGGACCAGATGGTCTTTTGAAGTCCCTTTCAACCTGGACTACTCTATGGTTCTACGATATAGTGGGTTGATGTGATCTCTCTTTTAATACTATCTGAAGTCGTCTACTGCAGGTGTTAATTAAAAGACAACTCTCCAAATGAAATATGCAGGTCTGCTCTCAGTAACACGTATCTCATTTGCAGCTCAGTGGATTCCAGGTGCTACAGGCTTATTATACTGCTTTTCAATTTGTTACTTAAAAGATCTTAAAGCATTCCCTCCTCTAAAATTATGGGATTTTAACATACATATTATAAACTTTGCCCTTTTTATATCTCACTGAAGAAGCACAGCTGTTGAACACCAATTATAATACTATTTTCATTGCACACTACGTCTCAAGTTAGCCAATGTAATCCGAGTTCATTACTGTATCATAAAACAGTGTTACCAAGACACTTTTCAAATCATGACCAAAAGAATACAGAAGCCTAGTAATCTCAAAACCGTATACTGATTAAATTTTAGTTCTTAATTAGGTTGTTGGTCTGCTAAAGGAAAATAAAGGAGAATCAACTTTCCATCAAGTCTAAATTACAGATTTTTTTAAATTGGCTCATTCTACATTCACTTTACTAGGTTAATTAAGATTTGCTTGCCTACAGTAGCAGATTCCTTGGAATAAGATTATGGACAATACCTACATAACCCATACAAAAATGGTACTTTACAGTTAGTGCTACCTCCGGAGGTAAATAACATACATTTTGGATAAGAGTGTGAGTTCTAAAACAGAAAAGACATTTACTGTCTCGTTGTCTCATTATTCATAGCTTGAAACAAAGAATTAAGAAAACCCCGTTTTTCTACAAAGTTTTTACAATTACATTTAAAAGACTTATTAGTGTCCTCCAATATCATGTAGAAATTATGTAGAAAATTAAGAATAATCATTACATTGATATAAAGTGAATAGTCTTAATATCCACTCACAACTTTTAGAAATTTTCCTAACACTGAACATCAAAAGAAAACAAAAATAGTTACTGGGATATTTTATTCTTCCATTTCCATTTTAAGATTCTAGCAAATGGAAAAAAATACATTAAGAGCAACACTAGATAAATGAAAGACATATTTTACAAATATGACCTATACGCAACAGTATAGGCAGACAGTACAAATTATTTTACTTCAAACTAGTTTATTTACAAGACAAATTCAGTTATCTGTCAGTCAGAAAACAAAAAGGTATATTAGATAAGCATGAATGATGGTTGCTGTCAGTACTCAACATTGAAATGTCCAATATATTAAGTTTTACAAGACATTAGCTACAGTCCAACAGTTTACCATTCTTTTAACTAATATAGGAATTGCACGATATAAGGTTTTTACAGATATGTAATTCAGATGACCTCAGCATCTTCACTGAAAAGTACATTTATACCATAAACATTGAAATACTACAATCCACAAGCCCTTTGAAGATCACTTTGATAACTTCCCCTTCCCACAGGAGCTCATTACCCTCCCTAGCAAAACGTAAGTACTGACATACCCACATCCCTATGGCATTTTCCTTTATAGTTCCAAATTCATACATGCAATCTTATGGTTTTCAGATTCATCCGTAAGCACAGAGAAAATAAAAGTATATCTATTAAAATATAAAACAACGTATCTACGTTTGATTTTAAATCAAGTAATTATGTATTGCTTACCAAGTCCTAAAAGGTCAATAGTGGGTTCTGATGACTTTTTTGGACTTGCTTTAGCTTCTGATTGCTGATCCTCTTTCTTCTGTGGCTTGTAAGGGAAAAAAAAACACACGTAACCTTTCTGAAAAGATTCAGTGGTTAAAAAATTCTCATTAAAGACGCTGCTTCAGTATCAGAAGTAAAAGCCCTTTTCCATATTTGTTTATCAGAATGAATTTGATTTGTAATAAAGTATGTGGCAGTTATGGTCAAAAAGGACATGGTGCATGACCATAAAAAATTATCTTTGTACTTTCACTGGTATGTAGTCAATTTTTAAATAAATCTAAGTTCGAAGATAGCTTAAAAATAAGCTGAAGTCTTAAACTGAATAACTACGTACCACGCAGTAAGCAAAAAGCTGTCTATAATTTATCAACTCATTTCAGCAACCAAACTACACAGTTCTTCAGCATTAAAGAGAAAAAAAAAGAAGTTTCTAAAAGCTTAAATTTAAAAGTTAGAAGTGAACTACACATTAATTCACCTTCCTCCAAAGAACATCTGCAGAACAGGCAGAATTTACAGATGTTGAGCACCAATGCACACAACCTCAGTTCATGATCTTTTCCTTTATAAACCTGAAGGCTGATAACAGCATTCTTCTCCTTCAGAAAAGGGAACCCTATATCTTTTCTTGCCTAGAGGCTTCAAAATGTATAATAGTATTGATGTGAAATTTGATTATGAAAATTACTTCATAAATCTGTTTATAGTTCTTCTCATACCAATATCAGGCTTATACCATGAATCCGTCAAAACATCAATTTCTAAAATGAACACCAACTGGTTTATAGTAGCGACGTGACAAATGCATTTCCTTGCACGCATTTAAGAAGCCTTTGCTCCATACTTATCACAGCGGACTGGCTGATCAATGAGTACAGCCTTTAAATAGAACAGATTACCCAATAAAGGTGGTGGGGCACTGTCAGGCTGGGCACTGGGCTGACACCAACAGAACCTGCTTCACTTGGACCTTATCACATTCTTAACATGATTTTGACAGGGTCACTGAGGCTTCTGAGGTTGCTGAAGAATTTAAATCTTAGTAATTTAGCATTAGGAGAACTTTAAAGTTCAACACATGGGTATAAAGATCTCCTTTTTCAGGTAATCCTTTACTTTCCTCTCCTGCAAACGGAAGATAGAGTAACAAGCTTGGTGGTGTAAACAGCACTGAGGAAACTCAAGAGTATTCAAAGACAGTCCAAGTGAACAGAAGCCCGTCCTACTATGGATACTCCTCTTGCGTGAGCAAGTCCCCACTGAAAATCTCCAGGAAAGAACTCCAAAGAACTGAACTCCAATTCTGCAGTGGCAGGGAACAGGTATCAGCACACTCAAACAGATCCTTGCTAATCTCACAGAGAAGTACTTGTTGCCTTTTGCCGAAAATCCTTAGGTTAACTTTACATACCTTGCCCAAGATCCAACTGTTCAGCAAATCGCCTGATGGAAAAAAAGTCCAGGGATTCCCTGATTCTATACTATAACTTTCATCACTGGATTGATGATCTGGAGCATAGCACACTGATTCCAAATGCTCCAAGCAAGTACAGTATATGACAGCATATCAAGAATTTTTTAAAAGTGACAATTTGAAATGAAATTTTCTACAGCTGACCATACCTCAGTAAATATGCCATAAACCACAAAATTATTATTAGTATAAACACTAATCAAAATAAACCGTGAGTACTTCAGAACAGATTTTGCCATAAAACTTGACGCATTTGAGTCTCCTCCACCTCTGTAAGGAACACGATAGGCCACAGAAGCTGTTAAAAGAAGCATTTCTGACATGCTCCTTTATTTCATGAAACTGGCTTTTTTCCCCTTTTGCTTAAACAGCTTAAAAATTCCAAATATAGAATGATTTCTTTCAACTGAAAAGAAAAACTGCTAGAACTATATTAAATGTGCAAATTTTCATTACTCCGTATTAGATTTCTGATAACTACCTAAAAACGTAAGTTCAAAATAAATGAAAGCTGGACAGGTTAGTTTTGAATTCAAACTTTTCACAGAAACCAAGCACTTCTGCATACATTAGTAAGAAATAGACACACAGAGCTCAAACAGCACTTTCTTTTATTTGGTACTTATTACTGTGGCAAATTAATCTCTTTACCTAAACTAAAAACTTAAAAATATAGGAGGAATAATCTACTTAGGTTCTCTGCTTTGTCAAATGAACATTTTCAATAAATATTAAATGCATATTTATGTTTCATCACTCTCTAAATAAGAAAGGTAATGAACATGCAAGATATAAAAATATCAATTTCTATAAAACCACGATCCCTTAAGATACCCTTTTCCAATATTGTTACTGTTATTTCTTGATCAGAAGTTTCTGTCCCATTTTGCTCCCTTGCCAGTATGTAAACTAGATTTTAAGGTTACTTCATAGTTAGTTACCTTAAGAAAACTGCAAAATTATTTTCAAGCTTGTTAATACAGCAAATATTTCTAGCCATTAATACTGCATTTGTTTCCTTGATGGAGCTTTTCTCTTTAAAGTACTATTCAATGCCTTTACAGTTACACAGTTTCCACCAACATATTAACCTTCAGTCTGAAAAATGAAAAAAAAAAGCATTAGTCACCTAACATTTACCAATAATACCTCTGTACAATAGTGGACACACAAAGCAATATTCAGCAGCTATTTGGAACAACAAAAATCTTCCTCTTACTTTTAATTTTACCCGCAATACTGTTCTGTTCCCCCCATTCTCTCACCAGAACATAATTTCCTGGAATTTCCTATCCTCCTGTCTGAGATCTCAATCAATTCTAGAATTTGGTATGCTTTTTTTCTGGTCAAGATGCTTCATGACATACAGGAGGGCTTTTTTGCAAATTCAGAAGACATTTGTTTGGTGCTTAAGGTCTGCCATGATTCACAGATGGACAGGGACTTCTCTAAAGTCACCTACACTTAGGAATCAATTCAGTAAAGTTGGCACCAATGGGATGAGTTAGCACAAGAAACTTGCACACACACATTTATTCTTAAGAATACCTAAATGACCCCTCACTACCATGCTGCTTCTTGGGACAGTCTTGTTCTCTGGTCCCAGGGATCCTGGGCTGACTGCACTGTGGTCCACTTGAAGTAGGTATAATGAAAAGCAATGCCTTACTTAAGTGTTTTGTAACAGCGATCATGTCGTATTTCTGGGTCTGGAGCAGAGAACCTCAAGTGGTCTCTTCCACCCGTATAATTTTGGCATAAACAAGGTGCTGGAACTTTTGGAAAAGAACAAAAAGGGAAGTCACATTGGAGTCACTAGAAAATTTTATTCCGAATCAAAAAGAGAAATGTGGTATTTAATTTCTTCTTAACAGTTTTGCTCCAACAGGACTCATACATGACTAAGCTTTATGTAGAGAGTGGCCTTTTGAGGTGGTAACGCTAAGTACTGCGCACAGTGAGCACAGAAGTGTGCAACAGCAAAAATGCCTGCATAACAAGGCAGTGACATTTCTTAAACTTACTGTTTAATTTAGTGTTGTATTTTATCTAAAAATTACCACATTTTGTAGAGGTGCAAGGTAGCATGACAAATGTTTGGGAGTCTTGCTGCACTGAGATTCATCTCAGTTTCTATTACTAGTCTGCTTGACTCCCACAGCAATTATTTTTAAGTATTGACACCAGTACCAGATAACCTATTCCTTGTTGTGCCCTTTGGAATAAGGCTGCATAAAAAATAGGAGACTAAGCAGCATTAAGTCAACTAAAAATAGCATTAAACATCTGATATGAAAAAGGCAAGTAGAAGGGAACAGGTACACAATTCTGTGCATTTATTTTCAGCGGAGCCTTCAAGGTTACCTGGGCTACTACTTTTTTTTTTTTACGACATTCAAGATTGTCTTAGTAATTTATGTGGTTTTAGTGAACAAAGTACATGGCTACAGCAATTCGTAGATATATTTACTCCAGGTTGTGTATTAACAGCTTCTCATTCAAAATCATTTTTATGCTGCTAGTACATTCTTCTGAAACACTGTCCTTGCAAGCAGCAGAGCATCAAGACATCTTTGACACACAGGCCTTACATGGCCATTTTTCACAGTTGTCACTAATGGCCACTACATTACTCTTCAGGGTTGTTCTCATGTTGGAGACCTACTGAAAGCAAGCAAGGTCCACTGCCTTAAATTGAGATTATTGAAAACAATTTCTTTGCAAATAACACTGAAAGAAAGTGAAGCCAGAACAACCTTCCAGGGAGTTGATTCTTTTGCATCTTCCACATAATCAGCTTATTTTCTAGCATGACTTGGAATTTTTTACTGTAAGAAAAACTGAGCCCTTGCTATGAAAAGAGCCACAATAACTAATTTAAGTTACCCCCTGTTCAGCAAGTATTAGAAACTTTTGCCAAATTAAGGAGGCAAATAAAGAACTAACTTTGCACGTCTTTCAAATATTTCCCCATATAAAACATGTCTTTTCAGTAGAGGAGAAGATTATTCAGATCTAGTATGGGCACTATAATTTTTGCAATCATGTAGATGACAGGTAACTGGGATACAATAATCCTTTATGTTTTATTTTCCAATGCTGTCCTTTTAACTTTACTCAAGTATACTGTTCTGTCACTCTCATCTTCAGGGGCAAGAAGGAAGACTCGGGGAACAACTGGTTGCTCAGACTCAGGTGATAGAACAACTAACCTGGAAACCACTTGCAGGCACATGAACAAGAAAGGTAATGGGAGGAGTCAGCATGGCTTCACCAAGAGGAAGTCATGCTTGACCAAACCAACAGCTTTTAACAACGTCATGACTGGCTTGGCAGACAAGGCGGGGAGCATTGCAGGGTGTCTTCCTTTACTTCAATAAGGTTTTTGATGCTGTTGATAACTGATAAAGTTACCATCATGGAAACAATTCCCCCTTCAAGTTCCTGCTCTCATTTATTTCTCTGTTTCATACCCAGTGATGACTGACTCCCAATTTTATACCCAAATCAAGATACATCAAAATCCTGCCTGCTGTACATCTACAATAGAATAATGTGACAATATGGTATTAATACCACATCCGCAAGTAGTCCTTAGGTAACAAGATTAATCATCTTTCAATATCTAAGGAGCAAATATTTAAAAATATTTATGAACTCCTCATAACTTTACCTCTACAAAAATGAACTTTACCAAAATGAACAACTAAGAAATTATGTCTACACATAAGAACAGCATCTCTTTCCTATTTAATTAAAATGGAAATGCAGAAATGAATATTTGGACCTTCACATAATTTCCCACACACTGTCACTGTAAATCAACTTGTGTGAAACTACTGGATAGAAATATATATACTGGCAATCTCCATATAACTCCACATTGCACCTTGGTCAACTTTAATGTTTCGTGCTAAGAAACCATCACAAAATCCAAAAGCAGACAAAAGTGGAGAAGATCAGGTCAACTCTAGTTTATTTGATTTTAAAGCAACCAAGTGCACAAGCCTACTTTAATCTCACATTGAGATGATGCCTTCATTAGTGGAAGCTACACCAGCCAGTCTTCTTGTCATTCATAGAGATACTGGCTATGATTTAATTCATCTTGGTCATTTCCCTACCATTAGAAAATGGTACAGTTAATCACTTATCAATCCTGCTCATTGACCCACAATTCCAGCTCTAAGATTTTATAGTAATTTCCAGTCCATCAGGTCTTGATGAAAAAGCTACAAAAATTTGTACCAAATTTTTGAGGTTTATTTTGCTACAATTCTGACTATATCCTTTAAGATGAAAAGAACACCATTGTCAAAAACTTCCCAATTTACACAGAATGAGACAGTTTTCCATTCCATCATGAAAGACTATCTTTTAACTCAGCGAATTGCATTTAATGTTGCATTGTTCTGCCACCCTCCTTCATTATTTCTTTACTAATTTTCTGCAACAATAGAAGTTACCTGAGGTTTATTTTTTTTAAATAGAGTAAGAATACCAGTTTAGGCCAGCAAAAAAACCCCAAACTTTCTACTAGGTCTCAATTTAAAAAACAAAGCTCCATTTTATAGAAATCAATATTAGCTTTTATTGAGCTCTCACAATGGATTGCCCTCAATATACCACCAGTTACACCATTCTAGTTCAATCTAATTTATGTGAAGTACTTTTCTTGAATTAAATGAAACCAAATAAATCAGTGAGTAACAGGGTTAACTACACTATTCATACATTAAATTCTGGAGTTGATTTTACAGACTTGTTTCTCTCTCTTGTATGTTACTCTAAAGAAAATTGTTAATAAATAAGGATGTGTCTTTGACAAGGGAACTGATAGCTACTTTACACCATCTATTTTGCAAACTAATCGCCTGTATGCGTCTGGCTGGGATGGAGTTCACATTCTCCATAGCAATCAATAAGGTGCTATACTTTGGATTTGTGGCTACAACACTGTTGATAACACACCAGTGTTTTGGCTATTGCTGAGCAGTGATACTTTTGGTAACTGTATCATTTTAGTTTTGCTAGCTTTGCATAACTATATTTCTTATCTTGCTAATTTAAGGAAGCTAACCACTCAGCACCTCGTTAAGTATGTTCAGGGTCTGCACACAAACACACATACATATACACCTAGAGTCAGCTACACTTCACTGTTGGTACATTTTCTTCACAACCACCTTCTCTTTCCTTTCTCTGGCATTCTATAGAATTCTGTTTGTCAAACAGAAGCAAGGAGCACATTAGTCAGGTGAATCAACCTATATATGGAACTCATGCTATAAACCACAGCGAACTCCCAAATTCAGTTTTCCCATTGAAGCTTAGCATACGCAGGCCTCAAAGCTCTGAATCTGAGCGTTATAGTTTTGCAGTAGACTCATCCAAAGGTAGACTCACAGTCCTTGGAATGGGCAGCAATGCTTTCTCACAGAAACTTAGAGCACAAGTCTGCAGGAGATGGGATCATGAAGAACATTAAGTAACACCTGAAGCATAAGTCACATACTCTAGGAAGTCCAGGATGTCAGTTGGGTATCTCATCAAATTTTCTTCGGCCAGCTATTTTTGGAGATAACCATTAAATTACTGATTCATTCTGCCTCATAAAAAAAGGAAAAAATCCAAAAGCATTGCCAAGACAATCCCCTTCTTCCTCTGTACAAAGATTGTAGTACAGCACATATGATGTTGCCTGTAGGGGATATGGTTATATCTGGGCATGCCAAAAAGCAGGAGGGTCAGTATCACTGTGACTGGATGTCACACACCAATTAAATTAACATACACAACAGGATGCTATGAGGTCTATAGCTGATGTCACTGATGTTCCCTTTCTGCAAAACAACAAGCTTGTCCTTTCCCAACGCTCAGCACCATGCCCAAATACATGTCTGGCTATTAGGTGCACAAGATAGGCAGGGAAAGACAAAAGGGAAGTGGAAAGCTTTACGCCAGCTTGCTTGGTTGACAGAGCAGACAACATATGTGAGGTCTTCTGGTAAGTGTTGGACTTTGAACAATAAAACAGTAAGAATATTCAGATCTAACATCAACAACATTGCTCTGCAGTCAACCCCACTGCCTTTTTTTAATTGCTATTGTAGTAAAATTTAAAAAAAAAATCCAAGTTTGTTAAACAATCAAGGACACTGGTATTCTTTCAAAACATTGTTTAATATGCTCACACGCTCTAGAGCCTACGGTCAGTCCCAATTCATGGGCTACTCCTCTGCACAGCCCTGTTCACCAGAACACTCTCCTCTGACAGGCAGCTGAGGCCATTCTGCACTGGAATTGAGCCTGAATGAAACAAACTTTTTTGGTAAGGTCTGGTTCAAAAGTGCCAGCACAGAGTGAAAATACTGTGGCTATTTTACTTTATAAATGGGTGATTCAATTTCCATTTTCTGCTTCTCTAACCTCATGCAAGTTATCATCATATGTACAGATTTTAAGGGTTTAACAGTTCTAAAAGACATGACACCCGATAGAAATATAAACCCCCCCAAATACTTTAAAAACAAGCAGAATTTTGCCAAATTCACTACTAGCAGATACTAATGTAAATAATTTAGCAGAATTCAACACCAGCATTTAGGATTATCATTGATTTATTCTTATTTACATTGTGTGAGAGCATTAAAAGGAGTAGCATACCTAGTGCAAGACATAAGCCACATAACTAATAGCTCTGAAGAAGAAAAACACTGCTGTCAGAGCAGTCATAAGTTACTAATCTAAAAATCTCTCCTACTCTGAAGCAAGAGATCAGTCACTGTCAAAAATCTGATTCATCCGCTGTCCAGTCTACTTATCTGCTCCTATTTTCTTTCATATTTAATATTAAACACAAGAAATACTTCTCTACACATTTTCCTCAATTTTCCACTTTAATGAAAAATTCATATGAATCTAGAACTCAGTCTGTCTAAAACACTTCTGACTACCAATGCATTTCTAACTTATATTCCCTACCTTAACTACAAGAAGCTTTATGAAAGCTGAAGACCCATCACATAATTTTGTGAAAAGCACTTCTAACTTACTTAAAAGCAATTTCCAGTTTACTCGCTAGAGCTCATATATACCTCTACGGTTACTGAACAAAAGCTTTCCTTTACTCTTATTAGGTAGGAATAGTATGCCTTGTGCATAAAGCAATTGGATTCCTTCCCTCTTCATTACCTGCTTGCAATAAAACTTGCAAGAGAGCATAAACATTTGAGAATTGCCATATGAGAAAATAATGTTAGTAATTTACTATAAGCTTGCAAAAGGTTTGTAGATATGATTTTTCCTGACAGCTCATATACGTATGCTATACAAAGTTTAGTCCAATTCTATTTACAGCATTACTCATGTAGGCATCCTAGAATTTTTAAAGAATGTTTTTATAGCCTTTGTACCTGATGTGCAAATAAGTAAAAACTAATCTTTTCATAATATTTAATTTAAATGACATTAAAGATGAATTGTGTTACTCTGTTTACCCTTCAATTAAGATACCAGCATTTTTTTTATGCAGACTTGCAACTAAAGAAACTTAGAAATCAGACTAACTCTTCAGAACTCAGGATACTTTTTGCAAGTAATGAACTCCTGCTTTGCCTAACTAGCAAAAAAGCCAGAAAACAGATGTACTATGTTGAAACTCAAGTTATACTATAGTGCTACCACTATGAAGTTGTAGAGTGATTCTGTGATTCTGCAATCAAACTCTGACACATTTATAATCAAGGGAAAAACCTGCATGTCAACAACAACAACAAAAAAGCCACCATTCTTATTTATCAAACTAGAATTACCTTGAACCAAACAAAGAGCCAACCCAAGGGGAAAATGTAAATTTACTATAAGAGCCTATTGCAATTATTGCAGTGAATCACTCACAGACACTGAACTACTCACAGTCACCCGGATAAGACAATTGAAGGCATTCACATTAAGCAAACCAACAAAACCAAATTGCCTTTTGCTGTTGTTAAATACATTTCTGTACACATGACGGTCCTTCAGTCAAAACAAACAGCCAAAGCAAAACTTTTTAAAGCGGTCCTTGATTTACATCTTCACTTTAAAAGCCTAGGTGTATGGATTTCGTTAGATTTTCACACTTAGAGCAAGGTACTTGAGCAAGATTATGTAAAATGTATTATATCTTTAGTAATTTGAATTTAAAACTTCATGGCAGAACTAACAGACCCTGCACCATAATCTTATTTCATTGATATGATTTTATCTGGGTCTAGGCTAATACGCTAATAATTTCTGTGAAAATGGATTAAGACTATTCCTTTGTTATTACTTATTGACCAAGCAGCACTAACATTGTATTTTAACTGAATTTAAAATGTTAGCTCAGGTCTCATTTACTTTAGTCAATGTATTCCAAGACGGTTGAAAACCTTTCATGTCTCGTACTTAGTTGAATTGGTTTAGCTCCTTTCTACTGCATCAATCTCAGAGGCCCTTTTACCTTGCTCAAAATGACTTTTGAAACACGTAGAAGCATAACTTCCTAAAATGAAGTGGGCTTTCTTTTTATACTTCCAGCTGAGACTACAGCAAAGCATCAGAGATAAATCCTTATTCTTATATTCATGTATTAAATCTATATAATAACACCTACATTTGAAATACTAGTTCTTTGAATTCAGATTCAAATATATTAGGTTCTTAAAGCTAAGAAGTTCAGAATAGGGTCTGAAAAAAATAGGAAAAGCTCTTTTTCCTAAGTTTGGTACTTGAAAAAAATATCAAAAGATTGCAAGATGATTGCTAGGTAATGGTCACAAGAAGAAGTAGCAGCCTGAAGCCAAGCTAAGGATGGCAAGACTGCAGAACAGGAGAGCCACACAGGCTGACTGCAGAGGTATTCAAGTTTTCCAGGGATTCGGGGGGCAAGGACTTGAGCAGAGTTTGCTGCAGCTCTAAATCTTTGAAATTACTGCACTTGAGCCGAGAAGCAAGGACCTGTTTACAAGGACACAAAAGGCAGAGAAAAAGCTGTTTATCAACTCTTTTCCTATTTTGGATTATCTTGTCATGGAACTTGATTTAGATAAAATGGAAGACTTCTACTTTTAATCCAATAAAATCTGGCGTTTATGCGTTTTAGAAGAAATCACTATGAAGCAGAAAATCTAGACAGATCCATCTTAAAGCTAATCCACTGTCCTGTTATGAGATCTATAAATCGGGTTAGGGCCAAAGTGTTTTAATGCATCTCAGTTTGCAAGCTGTGAAACACAATAAACATGGTTTGTATTTTTATAAGCTATTTTAAATACACTTTCAGTTTTTAAATCACATATTATGGTTATATGAACTCAGCTTACATATTTCTGCTTGATTTCTATTGCTCTCATTAGCCTTGGCAAGATTACAATAATGCAGCTATATTAGTTCCAGTTCCTCATTAAACTATTTTCTTTTATAACTTTCCTTCCAAAAACCTTTAACATAATACATAACACAACATAAATGTACCAAATCAGAACTAAAGGGCATTTATTTGTAATTCCTTCTTCATATACTTCCAGACAAGAATGAGCTGTTTCAGGCATGGCAACTCACTGAGCTCATAGTAAAAAACAATCAAAGAAATGCTTTCCATCCCTATTCATTTTCAGTCTTTACCTTAACTGTAACAAAAGTGCTTATTTTGCTGAAAAATGTTTTTGCGTGAAACTTCACCCAGTAACAAGACCTTACAGCCTTAGCCAGCAATCAGCTCACACCTTAGATCTTTCCAGGTGCTTATATTCTACTCACTGGTTAGTCCAGCAGGAAATGTGCTACCTCTGAACACACGTGAGTGTGATCACAGTACGTTTGTCTCCAGCAGCGTTAGACATGCTGCCTTTGCCATAGTTGGCTTCTACATGCTGGTCTCTGTAAGTGCTGATCCTCAGATTCCTCAGACCTGTAGTCTCTTTCCAGTGGCTGGCACCAGCCTCTGATCCCACTGGTGGGGTAGCTGAACTTGAAGTTTGCATGTGTTCACACACAGGCACAGAAGAGACCGTGCACTCACGCATGTAGTAGCTGCAAAAAGCATTAGGCAAGAACACAGGATAGCCTGCAGAGATAAAGTGAAGGCTCAGACAATCCTACTGCCCAGCAACCTGCGTGTATGTGATTGTCCCTTTTTATCCCCTTCCCCGCTGCTTCCTCATGCTTGTTACACCCCAATCCACATTGATTCCTCTATTCCCCAGTTTTGGTCTCTCTCACCTCAACATCCCATAATAAGCTCAATACAGCATTCTTTGCCCTATCCCCAAATTCCTTTCTCTGTGCATCCCGTAAGAAGTGCTATAGCCTATTATGCAATCATCCCTTACTTGTCTCGTGTTCCTGGGAGAGAATCTCTTTTCTTGACCCACCTCACTACTTTCCTTTGATGAACTAGAAGCAGATCACTGGCTCTGTTTTACTCATTACCTTACTCCACTTCACCTCCCTGTCATTGTTGGTCTGATTCTTACAGTCTTTATGTTTTAGTCACAGTCTTACAGCATCACACTGAATAATGTTTCATATAAACAACCTCTGAGTTAGGGCTATTTTCTCAGTGTTGGACTGACAGTGGCATCGTGTCTATCATTATCACAAGCAGTATGACATAAACACTTTATGAAGTCTAAGTATACTATGTCTCTAGAGATGCACTTGAAAAAGCCTCTCAATTAGCTCCACAGAAATTCAATCCTGTCAGTGACAGATAATCAGACTGAAATAGCCCCACAGGTTAATTTTTCTTACTTATGTATCAGCTTGTTGCTTTCTTTAACTGCTAGAGAAGTTAGGAGAGGGCTGATAGGTACTTTATCATCCTCACATACAAATACATAATTCTGTTTCACAATGCAGAACTTAGAGGGAGAAATGTTTAATAAATATTTATGCATCATTAGCTATGTTAGTTTTTTCTACCAGTCAGGGTATTTTTTCCTCAATATTGTTCTCATTTCAAAGTTAATCACTTTGAAACAATTACTTTAAAAGCTAAGTAATTTTAACCTATCATATGCAATACCAAAATGGATTTCTCTTTACTTGGGCAACCTCCATTCTCTTTGTCTTCATCCTCCATAACATCATGATATTTAACATCAACTAATAAGAAGCACTGCAGCCACAATCCAGTCTAGCAGCCTACATCTCAACTAGAAATGAGTAAAGTTTCTTCCTGCTTTTAATCCTTCAGTTTAAAGAATGTGGACCTATATGAAATTTCTGTGTATTCTGAAACTGAGCATTTAAAATATCCTTACAAAACATCAGGATTGCTAAAACGCTTTAGATTCACAGCTTCAAAGACTCCAGAGTTTTAAAACTGGCCCTCCAGGGTGATATTACAAGGCCTCTGATTTGTTTGTTCAGTCACCCATTTCAACATTTATGCTGAGATTCGACCCAACCTCTTTCATTTACACCACTAAAATAATCCATGTTTAAACCAAAGAACAAGATTGATATCTACTTTGAGTGTAAACTGAGGATGAAGTAGATAAGACAAAAATATCTGTATGTTATCTCAAGCAGAAGTTACCTATGTTACTACACAGTGTAAAATACACTTTCTGCCTGGCAGACAAGCCTGCAGTACCTTACCCTGACATGAAGTACAATATCCTCATATTGAGAGAGACAACACTTGCTGAGCAGAGAGGCAGGACAGATTTATTTTGCAACAGTACACTGACAAGCCTGGGGACCAACCTCAGAACTGCCCCCATTTTCTTCTAGATGCAGGTACCAATTTGATAAAGGAAAAATTTCATGTAAAACCAAAAGACAAGCTCATTCAGTGGCAACTCTTTTTTCAGTAGAGCCAAAAAACAACTGATTGCAGATGGGTTAATATTTCTGACTGATATATGTAAGGAATTTAGAATTAAAGAGTTGCTAGTTATTTGAACAAATAGGTGACTGGCAACTTAATTTTGCATCATACCTATCATCTGACAAAATTTATCTAGAGTGAAAAACTTGTCCATTTCCTTCAAATTGTGTTAAAAGACCCTGCTTCTGTCTTCTGCTTTAACCTCTACCACACCTACAGTGCTATTTTCCAAATACCTTTGAGTTAATTTTGTGAAGACGGAATTATTCAACAGTATGAACGCCAGAGTCATGAAGTGTTCCACACAACTTTTGTAGTGCCAAGAGCAACTATCAAAACACAATAAATTCAAAAGTCCAATGAAATACACTTATTCTTTTCAGCAAAAAGGCACACAATCAATACCTATGTCAACTATGAATTTAAACTGCAAGACAGTCAAAGTTGCACGACACTGGAAGATTGTTGAAACCTCTCAGGGCATTTCAAGCTTAAGCTAATGTTGGAGATTTAATATTGCCAGTGACATCTAAAGTAATTTTGTATTAAAAATTAGTAACCTTACTCTTCAGTAAGATTTGCACATGTGACAGGGCCTCCCACTACCCCATTGTCCTACCTTGACGGTCACACACTGGAGTGAGACTAAGCACGTCCTAGCTTAAGCATGGTAAATTGAAACAGAACACACAAAGACCCTTGATTGCTTTGCCCATGCTCCAGTACTTGCATTATTTTAGGAAGACAAAGGAAGCCTATTATTCAAAACAAGATAAGGTGATTATTTTGAGTGACATTATTTAAAGTGTTTTTCCTCTTATCAGCTTCATCTCATCTAATATTTATCCTTCTTTACACGCAGTTCCATGTATCAGTACCACTTAGGTAAAAGTGTTGTGCATTTTGTTCTTGCACATTTGACTGATTGTACACAATCTCCTAACTAGTACTATAATTTTTATAAACCTTTTTAGATGTGATAGTATATGTGCAGTTTCAATCATGCATGCTTTTGTTGTTTCAAGTATCTCAGAATAAGTAAGTTTTGGTCATATAGATGCTTTTTGCTAAAGACAGCATCCACCCATGAGTAAGGCTGTTTTAGTTCATGCTTGTTTAAATGGGTCCCCTTTATTTTGTTCAATATACAAACGTAATGTTGCTTTCTTAATTGTCTGACAGTCACAAGGCAAAAAAATTAAGCTTATTGCAAGCTGAAAATGCCATCTCTTAATAAGTGCTATCAACTGAAAAGCCAAGGCAGCATTATGTTTTGAACCTGCATGGAGCAGAACTATAACTGAGCATCAATTAAAACACATTTAACAACAGCTTTCTGTTAAAAATAATTTGGCAAGATAAGCAAAGGCAAATTTAACCAAAGCAGCTTCTACTCAAGCTTGTTCTCATAGTTTTTAGATTCTTCTTATACAGAATTTTTTAAAAATACATTAAAATACTGTTCTGCTGCAGACCAGAGTTGAGAGGAGCAAGCTGATACAGCAAACACACACTGGGTTGATGAAAAAAAAAGTGAACACTGACTCCTTTTCCAACATTAAAAAGATAAAAACCTTTCTTTTTTTCTTCTGATAAAAAAAGGGGTTTCTTTCATTGCTTCTACCTGCAATATCTATTTCTTAATTTCTTTGTCTACAACTTCGAATACGTAATAAGAGCCATGACAGATTAATTTCATTAAGTAAGACTATTTTTCAAGGTAATCCTCAAACAGAAGAAGTCCTTTGTTACCTGCAAAAGGAATGAATAGCACAGTTTCAGGAACTAATTTGATTTGTCTTTCTCCAGATTAGCATTAAAAACAACCAAAGAACTCAAAATAATCTGATCTCTTCCGTAAGACTGAGAAGGCATGATTAGAAATGTAAAACCAGGCTGGGACAGGTCCATAGTCCGTAAAATGCAGACTGAGAGAACAAGAACCCTTAAAACCCTTTGCCCTTTGTGGGGGCAGGAGGCAGGGAAACAGGTTGCCCTATGTCTTATCACATACCCCTCAATCCTGAGCTTTAACTCGTATCTACTTAGTCTGAATTTGTGAAAATAAGGGCTAAGAACATAAATAAGACTATGTATTCAACCAGAGGGCCAAACAGGTTTCTGTTTTTCTGTTCCTGTGATAAACACAATTGTTTACTTATTACAATCTAAAGTAATATTGCATTTTATATAAAAATCAAAAGGAAAAATATTTTTTGAATAAATCACTCAGAAAGGCAAATAATGCTTAGAGGTCTAGGGAAATGTTATTAACAATTGTTCAAGCAATTTAGCAAATGTATCAACAATACAGCATCAAAATAAAGAAAATATTTAGAATATATATAGTGGGATTCTGCGTTTAAGTTATCATTCAGGCCAATATTTGTGAAACAACTTATTTATACATGTTAAAAGCAAATACTCAAACATACCACTTCCCCCAGACTGGTATTTAAGCGGACACCAAAAATTCTGTAGGCTTTCACTTCTTCCGCACATTCTTATGGTATTACTCAGTTTTAAAGAAGCGTAGAACACTAGAGCACTATTTGTTCCAATTCATTTCTCCTTGTACAAAATTATTAGAATGATAACTTGTAATACTTTGGGTAAGTAAATGACATCTAGACAACTAATGGGGACTGACAGTTCCTCTTGCCTCAATTGTCCAGGCAGGTTGATTTTTGTGGGAGTTTTCGCCGTCTTTGGAGGAAAACAAACACACCATCCTAACAAGCTTCAGTAAGTTCTTCCTATTTGAGTATTTGACACATTGCTTTTTCTTTTTGAATGGTGAAAAGTGCTAATATGACTTGCCCCCACTTTAATCTGAGGGGTTCTCCAGTACTTTTTAAATGCAAATAAACTGATGTCTGTACCTCCGTAATATAGGCCATCTGGTGCTGGCTGGTACCAGGTGACTGAAAGGCAGCAGCTCACTTTTATTGCTGAGTTTAATCTGCCAATTCAGTCTCTATATGGGGGAAGAAAAGCAGCATTTGATAAACCACCACAGAAAAATAACATCCAACTGACCCATTCCTGTCACTTGAAACAGCTTTACACAAAAACAAGAGCCAGTTTCAAACTCAAAATGCAATATAATAAAACAAACTAACTCACGGTGACATACTGAACTTCAGTTAATCAAGTGTAACTGCTGCAATCCTTCAGAACCATTCATCAAACTGATATGTTCAGCAGAATGAAAAAAGTCTTTGAATGTCAATATTAATTTGCAAATGCACAAATACTTTGTGAAAAAAAACCCAGTTCCCATAGGAACCATTTAACATTACTGTCCCAGTACAACACAACCTTGTCTTAAAAGGGTTTACTTAAATAACTTAGATGTGGTTTCACAGTAACTATGGTCCTCAACATGCAGTATTTTACAGTGAAAACACCACAGTATTTTCATGACAGTATTCAACTCATGTGAAACCTCTAAACTAAACAGCAGAGAAAGCTACACAGTGCTGAACCCAAACACTTCCAAAGCATTCACTGTCATTGACTTAGCTGAACTTTCTAATTTTGGATATCAGAAATACTTACCAAGTTTTCCAACAGTTTTCCAAATAACTTCTGGCTTAATTCTGGATTGCTAACATTTTTGCACACCACGTTTTCTTAATTTAAAAATTAGACTACATAAAAAGCTGAACCCTACAAAAGTCTGAACATTTAGACATACAAGTTTTCTCCTTCTTTACTCCGGCAGCACTCCAGAACCTCTTAACATCATATCCAGTGTTGTCTTTTTTGTTTGAATTTGTACTGCAAAAGTACGTATTTCTTGAAAAGAACAAAATGGTCCTAGTTGCACTGAAATTCAAGAATTCATTCATACAGCTCAGGCCAAGTTCTCTGTTCTAAACAGGGCAATGCAAGTGTCTTAGTGAAGTATTATTCCTTATACTGTTTGATTGTTTGTGAACAATCTTAGCTCACTCTTTGCAGCCCTTGGTTATCCTCAAGGCACACAATCTCCCCAGTTCACACCCGTGTCCCTGATCGCTCATCCCAAACGACCTAAATCCACCCCATCTCCCACCCTTCTGTGCTTCCAGTGGAAAACAAGGGGGATGGGGTGCACACAGGGCCTGCTCCAACCTGCTGCATGAAGAAGTAGCATGGAGCTTACCCAAAGTGCTCCTCTGTGTTGTAAGAAGAAACTTTACCTAATCTACACAGGTTAAATTTTATTTCAGGAAACTACTATGAGGTTTTGGCAGCTCTCTCACACACAAGTAGAATATATAGGCTACGTATTCTTTTTTAAAGTCACCAAATAATTCTAAATTGAACACACTCAATTACCCAAGGATGAACAAAAATTCTTCTCAGAAGACATACTAGAAATAAAAAGGAGTTCAGTGGTTTACTCTGTTCCTGAATGGAGCACTGGTTCAGTCATCTTAAGCAGAAAAGAAAGGAGAAAAAAAAGAAAAGAAATTCATGGCTGATTTGGGAAATTACACTAACTTCAGCTATGCAAAAGAGTAGTTAATTAGAGAAAGCTCCTCAGCAGCTGATGAAAGGGCAGACATAATTACAAAGTTTTAAAAATGGCTGGCAAAAATCTAGCAAAAGTCTAGCTGTTCTCTCCCACCTACAAATTAAAGATTATCCTGTGTAACTGCCAACAAAACACGTAAGATTGGTGGTCAAACTACAGATTTTCTTCCCCTCCCCACTAATACAATGGTCTCTTAGCATGAGATTTACTTTTTTAGTGAATTTAGAATCATTAATCTTAATTGTCTGTACAGAACTACTAAAATTTGCTTTCATTACATGACAGTCTGCCTTATGCTATTATCTTGCTCTTGGCCCATAGGAAACATTAAGAAGCACACAATTAGCTCAGTTTGATTATTTATTCTTGCAATTCAACACATTTTTATATTGCTAAAATAGGCACTTCTGTTGCTTGTAAACAAGCTGGGCTTTGACTGGACATCTCAGCTTCACATAACCTGGCTCCAGTTTTCATGTCATGAAAAACTACATAATAATTGCTACAGCAGTTTTCTCTCAATTTTTTTCCCTGCTTTTCCAAAGTAACTGTAAGGATAAGGTTATTTTAAGCAGAAGCACTAAGGAAACTTGAGATCTGCATTTGTGGAAATGGCATAGGGAGAGAGGGAGGAAGGACCCTGTGCAACTTACGCAAGTTTCTCAACTTTCTTCAGTTAGACTGAAAAAAACATTACAGCAGCCAGTAGCTTGGCCATGTCACTTATTTTATTAAGAGTTCTGCGATCTGATGCAGAACATCATGTTGTTGACTGCTTCCAAAAAAATGCTAATCACCAGACTAGACTCAATCAGTAGCTGACATAGTAAGATCTTGTTATATTACAAATTACCCAGTAATTTCACCAGAGAAAGTGAACAGCCCAGAAAAACAGTAAAACAAGTACTCCTGCTACTCACTATTTTGCAGTAGATCTCTCTGATCTTGAGGAAATTCTACACTATATCTGAAATCAGTCACCAATGCAAACACTTACACAAAAAAATTTCCCATGAAAACCACTTTAAGCACATGATGATTCTTTACTGAAAAGCAATTTCAGTATGAAAACTCACTACTATTAAATCCGTTAAAAATTATTTTCTCTTCTTTTTACTTATCAAAGCATGATAATCAACAAAGTATCTTTTACACCATAATTATCTGACACATTAAAGCAATATTGGGATCATAAGTTTACTAAATCAAGGCTACAAGCTTTCAGCAATATTTGAATATGCAACAGAAATTATGCTAGACATTCGGCTTGCCAAAGGCTAAGGATCAGTTAGTAAAAGGAGAAAGGCTCTTATATGGATCTGGGAGCAAATCAGTCAGCTCTATGAAGCAGAGATCAGAACATGAGAATTGAATGTGAACATTTTAAATATTTAGCATGCATAGTCTTGTTTTAAGAGCTAAGAAATTTAATCTCAACAAAAGATAAAATTGAAGTCACTAGGGATTTAAGACTGGTAGGAGTACATGACACTTGTAAATAGACCTGAAGTTTTCTCTAGATTTATCTTTTTACCAGCTTTTTAATCTGCTTGAATTACCTTAACGTAAAAGAAGTCTCAAAACTGTGGCAGAACTGCCAACTGCTTGCTCACGCATTTTTAATTCAGTAACTTCCCAAGCCTGGAATGTCTAGACTGGAGATAAAACCATGCCTGCCGTAAAGGTGAGCAGCGACTTTACATATGAAGTGTGCAAGGAATTCTCATATTCTGTTTCCTCCTCCAGGGGAGGACTGAGAAACTGGGAAAAATAACCATCTGCTGCTTGATAGAGTTGCTGAAAACACGATACTACTGTCAAGATGCCTGCACTCCTCTGCTGATTCAACATGCAATATTTAAAATATCTCACAGCTAGTCTCTACCTGGATGTGAAGTGTGTCATTATTACTGAAACACTAATGTTTATCAGCTCCCTAAAGCAGAATCACATCACAAATGCAGCAATGTATCAATATATAAAAACAAAACCTTTGAGTTTTCTATCTCACCAACACTTTCCAATGGAAGCAAATATTTTATACAGGTCTCTTTCCTTTGGATTAAAGAAAGCAACTACATTTTTAAAATATGTGAAGTTTACAGGCTATGTCTAAAAGCAGTTTATTTTGAATGAATGATCTTTAAAAGCCTTGAAAAGCTCTAGCTTGAAGAATGTCTTAAATTAAAAAAGACGACACACAGACGAGTTCCATTTGAGCAATCAATGCTGACACATTAATAATGAAATATGCTGCAGTATTTCAAACATTTTGCAGCTGTTACAACAGCATTATTAACTAATAGAGATATATTTACCAAATTCCACATTTTGTAGTACAAGCATTTGAAATCAAAATAATTCTTTTTATTTGTTTAATCATTAACTGGTAATCTAATGACTTTTCAAATGTAAATCTAATCAGGGGCATTTGAAGAATTGCTTTTTATTTCAAGTATTAGGATAATCCCTCAGCTGTAACTATGCTCTGCTGTCATCTCTCCTAACCTAACCAAGTATTCTCAGCCATTTACCACATTCAGGCAACCTTACAAAGGGAAATTCTCTCTCTCCCAAATCAAAAGTAGACATTTAGACTCTAGAAAGTTAATATTTCCAAACCACAGCAATGTTTTTAGCCTTTATAACTAAAGTATATTGTTATAAGGACCAGAATAGAACATTTAACTTTGCTGGACACCCCTGTAAAACTTCAGTAATCAACAATTCTAATGTTTCTATTGTCAGCTATAAACCTGTTTTAACCTCCTACCATATCAATAAGGATAGCTCAATGAAACTACACAAATTGTCATAACAAAATTTGCTTCTGCACTAACTTTTTCCAAAACTGCTTTCTAATCAAAGAGAAACAGTATTTGTATCAGAGAGGGGATTTTTTTCCCCTCCAAGTCCGCATATGTTTTTGTATCTTGTTTTATTATGTAAAATGAAAAAAAATTCTATTTGAAAACTGAATTAGAAATAGATCTGCAGTCATAGACTATGAACACACAACATTTTTCATAATTGTAACACTGCACTATTGAAGAATGAACCGACAGATGAAGACTCCAATGCATTCTGCAGACTACACTGCAGATCTGAACATACTAATGGATTCACAACACCTGAGAGACGACACCTGTATTACAAGAAATTATTATATTTAATACTAAAATTACCCATTTCATTTTTGTTTAATATTAACTCCATAAAGAAGAGTGCATGCAATTTTAATTGTACCTATGTTGCTAAGGCTGCTCATTATGCTTTAACATTGCTGTGTGAAGAAGCACCTTAACTGGTTTGCCTGTTGTGTTCTGTGACGTGACCTAGTGACAAATTTTCAAGTCACCTAGAGTTACCAATTGTATAATCTATAAATTATACATTTATGTTTTAAATGGATTCATTTATGAAAGACAGTATTAGATGATAATACAGGACTCAATAAAACTGAGAATTTTCTGTGCAAGAATAGCAGTGGTCCATGACCCTGAGATTGGCTCAGCTGGTCAGAGCATGGTGCCAACAACATCAAAGTTGTGGGCTCAATCCCCGTATGGGCCATTCACTTAAGAGTTGGACTTGATGATCCTTGTGGGTTCCTTTCAACTCAGAATAATCTGTGATCGTAAAAACCTTACTTAGGTCTATCATCTGAGCTTAAACTTTAACAAAGCTTAACTCATTTCCCTCCTCCCCTGAACACATTCCTCATAATATGGTCAACCAACCTTTGTATGCAAGCAACAGGACAAGTAAACAATTCATGTGGATTAACCAGGTTACAATTCTCATACACACGTGTATGTATGTGCATATATATACACACACATAGAGACACATATAAATTTTTTCCCCAAATCTCTGAACATGTCTAATACTATGTGCCATTTTTAAATAACTGGAAAAAAGAAACTCTTACCTTTTCAACTGTTAACTGTTTTGATGGTTTTTCTGATTCTCTCTCTCTCTTTTTCTCTTCTTTCTTTTTTTCTTTTTCTTTCTGCAAAACAAAAAGCGTTTTGCTAGTACCCAATTTGCAAACATATTGAAAGCCTACAGCCATACACAATATAAACAGAGATCTTCAGTTACTCCCTTTTAAATCAGAGTTTATGCTGCTATTTATCTGTTCTGCTTCCAAAAGTGACTCATTTTGCTCAAATACTACTACTAAAAATACTGTGACTTTTAGAATCCAAGAAATTCACTATTTCACCTGATCATCTGTTTTTCTGCTTATAAGATGAAGGAAAAAAGAACCAGTGTTGCTTCTCCTAAGCTAAGCAGAGCTGAGGAGAAAAAAAACATCTACAAGCACTTCCATTAACTTTGATAACCTGTCACAAGGGCGGATGCCAGTTGCTTTGACCAAAGAACTAGACTAAGGTAATTTGCATGCAGCTTTCTGCAGAAAGTTACTAATTTTTAAAAACTAATCGAGTAGCCTTAAAAAATAATCCTGAATGTAAAAAAGTTGCCTTGGGCCATATGACAGATCAGGTCAGTCATAAGACATTAAGTTGTTCCAGAAGTGGAAAATATAAAAGATCCTTTACTTTGAATGTATCATAATGACATTACTAGAATTCCTTCACTTTAGTTTATAATGCATAAATGTGCCAATATTACAGACCCAGTCTCATTGAAGCAAAGCATAAAATATTCCTTAAGGAATAACATGCAGAATATACAGACTTGTTAGGCCAGCAATTGCTTTGACAAAGTGTTACTAGTTTAGACCAGTAATCTGCCTGCATTTCCCTTGCACAACTACAGCACAGAACTAGTGAGGATACTTTAACATTAAAATGGATGAAACAAGGGTTTACCATCTGTAACAAAGATGATGAAACAACAGCTCCTAAATGTTCTTTCAGCCATTAGACTTGTATCCCTTCATTCAAATCATCAAAACAGTCTGGTTTCACAAAACACTATTGTTTAACAAGTTTCCCAATATTAGGAGGAAGGTTGAGAGATTAGATAACTGTCCATGCAGCACCAGTATTAAAAATAAAACAGCTTATGAGGTTACAGTTTGTATTAATAAGGACTGGGGGTTCTTTCTTTTTTTTAACATCCAATTCGTAGAATTTTAAAATCTTTATAACAATGCATTCACGTAATATTGTTCTAACACTCAGATGAAGAGGGGTTTTGGCTATGTTTTTTTGTTTGTTTGTTTTTCTGGAGGGGACCAGGCACAGGGGGACCCGAGTAACATTCTTCAAAACTTTCAGTAATTAATTTTCAAAACTTCCACCGTATTTACCAGATGGATTGGGGTTACTCAAGTCCCAGCTAAACCTTGTGAATTATTTCATCAGGCATTAACCTGAACACTCAGTTGCTGGAAAATGAGACTATCACATGAAGCACCTGCTTACAAGCAACAGAAAGCAATGACCAGAGTCATGAAACCGCAGTGGGGGAATTTAGAACATGTTTTGACTAAAAGAAACTAAGATCAACTTAGATTTTACTGAACATTAGGAACATAAAAGTGAACACAGTAGTCCAAACCAGAGACTCTGCCAACACCCATGGCAGTGCAAGGTGTTCAAGAAATGTCTGGGACAAGTATAGAGCAGTATTTTATTTTGAGTTCACATAATAACCTGAGACTGGCAGTCTTATTGAACTAGGATTACAAATGCAAAGCCATGCCTTTCAATGAAGTTTAGCCTTTCTTCCATTACTGTTTCACTGACCCTAGGACCAACCTGCATTCTAATATACACACAAATTATACCATCAGAGCAACAACTTTTCCAAAAGTCTTTCATTCCCTGTTCCCACCTCCCGCGCCAACCTTCTCAAGTTGAATAATTTAAATAAACATAATCTCTTCTCCTGTGGAAACTCAGACAACTGCATCTAAAGAAGTGCAACCAGCAGGTTCAGGGAATTGATTCTCCTCCTCAACTCTGCTCTGCTCTCGTAAGACCTTCCTCTGGGTTGGGGTCCCCAACGTCAGAAGGACATGGACCTGCTGCAGACCAGCTGGAGCACTTCTCCTATGAAGACAGGCTGAGAAAGCTGGGGTTGTCTGAGCCTGGAGAAGAAAGAAGACTCCAGGGACACGTTATAGCAGTCTTCCAGTACCTAAAGGGGCTTCAGGAAAGATGGGCAGGGACTTTAATGGGATAGTGACAGGACAGGGGGGAACAGCTTTAAACTGAAAGAGGGCAGGTTTAGATTAGATATTAGAAAGAAATTCTCTACTGTGAGGGTCGTGAGGCACTGGAACAGGTTGCTCAGGGAGGCTGTGGAGTCCTCATCCCTGGAAGTGTTCAAGGCTATCCTGGATGGGGCCTCAGCAACCTGGTGCAGTGCAAGGTGTCCCTGCCATGGCAGGGAAGTTGGAACTACATGATCTTAAAAGTCCCTTCCAAACTAAATCATTCTATGACTCTGTGATTCTATGACTTGACTTCTCTCCTTCTGGGTAAGGTTGTTGGATGTGTCATGACAGTAGTCTTACTTTTCCATCACAGTACCTTAAGTTTGCTTGAATATGTTTAAGTGAAAGCAGAGTTAAAGTTTTTGTATTTTTTCAGTATGTCCTGATTTCCAGTTTGACTGCAACATTTTTTTAAAATATGTTTTGTTAAAGAAACCTTGCTTCTGGAGTAAAAAGTATCTGGAAACACTTGTTCTTCAAGACTTCAAAAACAAGGAGGGTTTGCACCAAGTTTCCTATGGCAAACACTCCATAAACGTGATCAAATATAAATATAAGCCTCTTGTTGCCCTTAACAAATCTCTGAAAGCTTCTTAGTGAATTATATGAAGACTTAAAATAAACTGGTTTCCAGTGCTTCTGCCTCCACACCTCATCGAGTCTACAGGAACAGTCTTGATTCCTAGCAACTTTATTTTCATTCATTTAATTTTCATTGTGGACTTGAAAACCCCAAGTCCTTCATCTTCACACTTCCTGATTTCAATATTCAAGCTTTCTGCCTCAGTTCCATTAGATAAAAATGAATTCAGACTAAATAAAAACATTTCTCAGATGCTGCATTCATGCCACAACTTCAACTCAAGTGTTTCATTACTTGCAAAAGCAGTCAAAAAGCACCATGAAGATAATAAAAGTAAATTGACTTTATATGGATCTTAAAACCTAAGCAAAGATTATTAATTTTTTTCCAAGTTTCATTTCTTACAACATGGCATACTAGTTACACAGAAGGACTTTCAAATGTGAATGCATCAATAGAGGTGGATAAGAAAGTAATAGCAAGTTTCATTCCAAGTGACTGCTGCTACTCCCAGTGCAACTTAAAAACCATGTCAAATTGAACAAGGCTTGTGGTCTTAGTCCATGACACTGTCATTTAAATTTTAATTAATGCTTAAATATAGCTGAACTAAAATAATTTATAACTTCTGTCCAAATTTTCTGTATTTAGAAGGAAAAAGCTTGATTTATGTTCAAATAATAAATTATTTCATGTACTGTACAGTCTCAATTTAGAGTGAAGTATCCAAAAGAGCCTAACATGGGGCATTCACATTATAAAAAATATGTTGTTATTGTTGCAACTTGTGACATTTACTGAAAGTTGATACAAATGTTGCCTTATCTCCTACTTGTTTGTGTGTTACATTTTTCAAAAACTCATCTAAACAGTAAATGTAACTTTAGCACATATACATATGCCAGCTAGAAGAGATATTAAGACCAGTATGAGTCAAATTAATTCTATATTTATTTCCAAGGAGAATGAACTAAATGGCTGGAAAAATCCTGATAATTTAGATTCTGAAGCAAGTAAGTAATATAAAAAAAGATATCAAAAATTATAGCTGAGGAGACAGGACAGTGTCACTCATGCCCATTAGCTGGGAATGAAGTGGTCTTTTCACAGTTTTGTGACACTAAACCAGAGGAGAACCAGAATTCTGACATATAAACACCAAGAAGTAACAACCGCACATGTGCTTTGCCTTGCTGTATTGGCTCTTTTCATTTAGCTAGTCCAAGAAAAAAGGAGAGATGTATTTCAAATTTGTGAAGCATTAACAGTATTAAGTTACCTCAGTGCAATTATTCTATAGAGAGGTTAACATTTGTGCAAAGCAGTAACCTGATAAGAGTTACACCCAAAACCAATATACCTCTGCTTTGCTCTTCTCAGCAGCAGCTTGCAGAGAAGGAGAAGATGCCAAAGGCTGAGCAGCATCAGATGATATCTGTACAAAACAGAGGAAAAAAAATGAGAAAGAAAATAAGCAAGAACAGCTGGGAAGGAAGAGAGCAGAGGCAGCTAAGACATGATTTTCATTCCTTTTTTTTTTTTCAGTAATCTTGGTGGTGGTGGTTACACAACATAGAAGAAACATAAAGCGGAGACAAAGTATTTAATTTTTTTTTTTTGAGTACAATATTTAAAGGAAATATTTCAGGTACAAAAGTGTGACTTATAATGAAATTCACTAGAACAGAATGCAAGAAAGTGAATCTGGATAAGATCATATCACAGGCCTAAGAAAAATAATTAGGTTTCATCCATTGTTCAATTTTTATCCAGTGTAACTACTGAAATATTAATGTCCTGAAGCATGAAGGCAGTGTCCCAGAGGAGGGGGGGAGAAGAGAGTGCCTTTGTTCTTGTTCACTGTAACAGAATATTTTTATTAAGAGGAATGCAAAATAACTCTGAAAGTTTAACATTAATTAAAGTTCTAATTAACTCTTCTCTAAGAGCACTCCAAGTATATAAAGAGCTTAGGGTTAATATAAAGCCATGTCTTAGCAGCTGCTTGATAGATCTCCCAGACAAGTGACACTTCTTTTCTAGGTATTGGTATGTAAACTTGCTATTAACACCACTAGACTTGCAGAATTATCCAAAAGGTGTTAAGTTATATATGCAACAGATACAGTTTGCTCAAAAAAATAGGGTTTTGCTAAAGGCTTTTTCATACATCTTCCTATCCTTTTTTTTTAATGCATAGCTGATCACTTTAATGGAAACATTATCTTTCTATTCCACTTATTATAAAAATGCAATTGAAATACATTTTCCAACTATGTAGAAGATCTTCAGAGCTATAAAGCTGACACTTCTACACTGCCTTGCATCACCTCTACTATCTAGAATGAAAATTTAGAAATAAATGAACCTGTAACAGAGCAGGTCATTATGATGGACGAAAATGAGCAATTTAAATGACATGTTTTTACTTAGTTTAAAAAAAGTAGCTTGCACTAAATGGAAAAAGAAAGCTGACAAAAAATCCCACCCTATCTCATGTCTAAATACCCCATATTTCTTACAGAAAATCCTACCAGTACCTTTGCTTATACAAATGGAATATTCATAGAGTTTATATATTTAGTATTTATATAAACTCAGAAATCATACTTATGCTGGAAGGTAGTGTAGAGCTGCAGGAAAGATATTTATAAGGTTTAATTTTAAAACCAAATTTTACCTGCAGAATGAAACAGAATCCTCACTTCTAAATTTACTGTTTTAAAATCCTCAGGATATTAGCAGAGTTATGGATATATCTGCTGCAATGAAGCAGTTTCTCATACAGTAGCATTCTGTTGCTATAGGAACACTGGAATCCTGTTTATTCTGATTGCACCACATTGTAACCAAATAATGTCAGAAAAATGATTATGTAACTATATAATATATTGAACTATGAACTCTAACATCATGCTCCTTACTGAGATTGCAATTAGAAGCAAATGTGTAAAATTCTGATAATGAACCATCTCAGGCATACTTTCAAGTTGCTAAAGATACAATGGGATTTTTGGTTTGGGGTTTTTTCATCCTTTTGTATACTTTGGATTTTAGGAGAGTTTGAACTTGATAGCTCTCACATGTGAACAGGAGGTAACAGCTACTTGCAACACAGAACCAGGTAAGCAGAATTTCATTTAGGGGTTAGGGGGAGAATCAGCACTATAGGTGTTTGTGTCAATTTCCATCCTCCCATAATAGTTCTCAATCTGCAAATCAGCTTCATAAATTAAAGGATTATCTAACCTAGAAGAAGGCAATCCTGTGAATGCCTGAAAGCAATTATAGTTTTTGCAAATCAAGTAATGGAATCATAGAACCAATGAAGAGGCATCATGCAAGCTATAAGCAGGAGACAAAGTGAAAAGCAGTTGCTGTCTAGCCTGGGATATGGAACAGGATGTACAAGTTGAGAAATGCCCAAGCACAATGTTTAAAGACACCCAGCAGCACTACAACCACTTCAGGCAAAAAAGAGCACTTGAAAGCACACTTCACATATTCAAATATTCAACTAAGTAAGAGTACAAAAGACATATGACTGAACCTAATCTTTAAGAGAAAACACATTACAATGTATAAAGAACAGATTAAGTTTATATAATGAGAGCAACAGTACAAGGTTGAGCTGCTGAACAGCTTTATCACCACTGCATCGTGTTGAATTTGTTATCTGCCAGGCTGCACCAGATAAAGCAAGCTGAATGAAAAAATCCAATCAAACTGAGTGGCTCGACAAAGCTAAACATGTAAATGTTGTCTACCTAGAATTTTATAATGACTTTGACACCATTTTCCAGAGCATTCTCCTGGAGAAACTTGCTGCTCAAGGTTTGGACAGGGGCACTATTCTCTGGATACAAACTAGCTGGGTGGCCAGGCCCAGAGCCTGGTGGAGAATGGAGTCACATCCAGAGAGGCCTGTCACCAGTGGGTTGCCCAGGGCTCAGTACTGGGGACAGTTCTGTTTAACATGTTTCTTTATCCAGGATCTGTATGAGGGGATCGAGTGCACCCTCAGTCAGTTTACAGATGTTACCAAGCTGATCTGACCTACAGGAGGGCAGAAAGGCTCTGCAGGGGGATCTGGGCAGGCTGGATTAATGGCCCAAGGCCAATGCTATGAGGTTCAACAAGGTGAAGTTCCAGGTCCTGCACTTGGGTCTCTTGGGGAATAGAGGCTGGAAATATGCCTGGGAAAAAAGGATCTGGGGATGCTGCTTGACAGCCACCTACACTACTCCATGAAAGCCCAAAAAGCAATTCCCAATCATATTCCAGATTCCAAGTAAAAAAGCGCACACTGATCTACTCTGATAACATGTTTGCATTATGCTCTGGAAAGCTGTCAGCTAAAGACATCCTTGGTTATTGGCACTTTAAAGTACCAGACAAAACCAGTGGTGACCCCTGCAACCAATCATACATACTGCTAGAAAAAGAATAAAGTTGTGTGCTTGTGGGCATTACCAATGTATTGCAGAATGACAACTAGCATATGAATACATCATTTTAATTTTTAACTTAAGAGTAGTTGGGTCTTTTGAGTAAAAAATTAATTCAGAATTGCCTAGAACAGGGAATGGAAGGCAAGGAACTGTTTCTTAAGTTTCCACATTTCTCATATGTCCACAACATTTTGATCGCGTTTCAGACCTGAAGACCTGCAGTCATTTAAATTTTGGCAATTCTTGAATCTCTTTCCATTTTTTGTGTTTTGTGACTCCTTTTTAGAAAGACAATACAGCAAAAGTAACCATTCTGCATAACGAAACTCAATACTGTCTTTAAAGCATCCTGTACCTTCAGTGCTAAGCAGGAAATTACATACACATGCAATAGTACCGCAAGACTTAATTTTCGCCTATGCTCTGTGAGAAATTCTTTGGTTCACAAAAAATAAAAGATCAGAAAAGAAAGAACCTGCAGATGTACAGATTAGTCCAGTTCCCTGTCCCTTTTACATGGCAGTGTACCTGTCTCCATTTTCTCCCTAAAGCACGTCTACCTATTAAGTTTTTACTTAGTAGTGGCACTACTCAAATACACGCTAAGTTAACAGGTCATGTAAAAGTGACAATACAACAGTAGTTGGCCCAACGTCCGGATGCAGTCTGTGCACCAGACTACTATTTCAAGTCAAAAAAGTAAGCTTTAAACACGAATTAAAGTTACCAGAAAACATAACATACAAAATCTTAGAATGATTTTACTTTAGTTCAGTTTGTACTAACATGACTGTGATGGTACATAACAGGCACACAAACACTATCAGTCAGTAAGGTGTAGCTACTAAAGTTTTTGTTTTTCCAAAATCCTGCTCTTGATGTAATGCATGTCATTATTTAGCCTTTTGTTAAAAAGGATTCAAGTTGAAGCTTTAGAAACCTATACTAAGCTTCCATTTAAATATGAAATGCAGGGTGCTATCACACACAAGATTCAAGGAATTAAAAAATGAGGGCATTATCAAACCATTCAGGAAGTTTGTAGTTAAATACAAAAGTGCCCTCGAGTGGCCAGTTTATACATGCACAATATGCAGGGAAATAACCTAAACGAAGAAGATTCTGCTTTCATTTGACAGGTTTTAAGTTCAGCTGCTACATATGTTTTCTCATTTCAGCAGACTTTTGACCTTATTACTGTAGATCTGCAGTGAATGTTGACAACACTAAAATCAGCAATTTATCATAAGCAATAGCAATTATAGACTATTAGATGCATATAAACATACGATCAACTGCTCAACACTTTTTAAAGAGGTTTATTCTTGAAATACTGAAAGGAGCATAAGAATACTAATGTACTAATAATAACACTTATCTAGGAACTTTTGGAAGTTCTTTAGGCTAACTGGCAAGGCATTTTTAAAATTACTAAAATGTTTCCCTGTGCTGGTTTTGGTTGGGGTAGAGTTAATTCCCAGTGGCTAGTACAGGGCTATGTTTTGGATTTGTGCTGAACACAGGGTTGATAAAATCAATCCTGTTGTATTGTTGAGCAGGGCTTACACAGAGCAAGGCCTTTTCTGTTTTTCACACAGCCATGCTGGGAAGGGGGCTGGAGGTGCCTGGGAGCTTGGGTGGAGACACAGTCAGGACAGGTGACACAAACTGACCAAAGGGATATTTCAGATCAGATGACACCATGCTCAGTATATAAAGTGGGTGGAAGAAGGAGGAAGAGGGGACATTTGGAGGGATGGCATTTGTCTTCCAAAGGCACCATTACGTGTGATGGGGCCCTGCTCTCCTGGAGCTGAATGAACACCTGCCTGCCCATGGGAAGCAGTGAATTAACTCCTTGTTTTGCTTTGCTTGTTCACACAGCTTTTGCTTTCCCTATTAAACTATCTTCATCGCAATCCACAAGTTTTCTGGCTTTTACCCTTTTCAATTCTCTTCCCAATCCTGCTGGCAGGGGAGTGAGCAAGCAGCTGCTGACTGGGTGAAACCACAAGACTCCCCTGTTCCATGCTGTAATGCTGCTCACCATAAGAAATGTTCAGAGTCCCATGTTTCACCAAACAGAGCAATAGCTGGCTTTCAAAGAAGCCAGTACTGCTCTTCTGCCAATATTGTGAACACATTTGCCACTCCTCCATTCCTTCAGAGTGACCATCCCTGTTACAGCAATAGGGTGAAGTGTATGCACAAGCCAGACATAGTTCTGAGTATGTGCAGAGCTATAGACGTTCATAGTATTTGCATCAAATAGAGATGCAATCATATTCTGGGAAATACAGACATATTTAATAGACTTGAACACAAAATATTTTTTTCCAACTCTAACCAAGACATTGCCCCCCATTTCCCCTGTCCAGCCTAACCACTGTTTTCTGTATTTGTTCCAGGGAAAAGTGTCTTTAGTGAGAATTTCCCAACACTTCAGAACAATACCTTCTTTTGCCCCAAGTGTCTTTTTCTGCTGCATGCAAGATCATTTACATTTTCATGATCCATGTTAAATTGGCAGTGTAGTCACTAGAGATTTCATCTTTGGCAAAGTTTTGTTTACTTGGACACAGCAAGTTGTAGGTATGTGGTCCAGCTGTGTGAAGTACTCCTCAAATGAAAGTACATATGGAAGTGGGGAAAACAAGATTCTGCATGTGGGAGCTACTGAGAATGCAGCTGGCATACTGAAAACCCACAGTCTGGCTCTCCAGCTCCTTCATTGTAACACTGCTTGGCAAGTGGCTCTGACAGGCAGTCACTAGTGGTACACCCAGGCATTGATATTGGACATGCTTGCATCATGGCCAGTTCTGGGCTCACAAGTGCAAGAGAGACAAGGGCACACTGAAGCAAGTCCAGCAAAGACACACTAAGATGATTCAAGGACCTTTAATCACCTTTCAGACAAGGAAAGGTTTAGTGAGTTCAGATTGTTTAGCCTGGATGAGAGAAAGCTGTGGGGTGGGAAATGGGCAGGGAACACAGACTAAGGCAGACAAACTGCTGCCTGTGGCATCCAGAAACAGGACCAAGAGGCACTGAACACAAATTGAAAAACAGCAAACTCCACTGAAACATAAGAGTTTTTTTTTTTTTTTTACTTTGGAGGTGCTTGAATACTGGAACAGGTTATCCAGAGAGGTTGTGGAGTCTCCAGCCCTGGAGATATTAAAAACTCAATTGTACTTAAGTCTAAACAACCTGTTCTAGATGACCCTACTATGAGCAGGGAAAACTGGATGATGTCCAAGGTCCCCTTCCAACCTGAGATATTCTGCAATTCTGTAATTCAACCCATTCTAACAAAATTATCTTGAAAATAATGTATGCCCCCTTTCACTACCCCTGCCCTCAAGTCATAATTCTTGTATGGTGTTTCAGGGCTTCCTATTGATGCCTCTCTTGATTGGCATATTTTAAAAACACTTCGTATCACTTCATTCAAAAGCTTTTCATAGACCACTAAAAAACCCAGTAGACTTATTGCACTGTTTGGAGGGGTAATCTCTCTCCATGACAATGATGGAATGCTTCTGAATGCTGGCTACCATAAACTTTAAGTGTTCACATGCCCTGTCATACCCCAATTTACACATCTTAAGCAGCCTACATACCTTACTTTAATGCAGTTAATGCATTACAGATTCAATCTCCTTTATGATAACTTTCTGGAAAGTGTGCCATCACAATCTCTAAATGCACATCACATTTTAGCCAGTTGTCTGTTTGAGTTCATACTTCTTAAATTATACACAGTGTCGTAGGAAAACATGAAAAATGTACACCCATTAATCTTTTTCTTCAGTGAACTTAAGAACTACATGAAACTTCTGCTCCATGCATAATTCACACCCTTTCTTAAATATAGAAACTTTGTTTACTATTCTCTAAATATTGTCATGATTTGACAATATGTCCCCACTTCATGGAGTGGAATAGATTGTACCAGTTCATAATTTTTGAGACAAAAATTTTTGAAATCTACTTCAGTTGAATCACCATCCACCCTGAATAAAGCAATTTCCATCTGCATTCTCCTATATACTTATTTTTATTAAGTTGCAGAGATTGTTTGTGATGATACTTTTATACGTGCTCAGTACAGTGACCTCACTGCTTTTCCTCATTACTTGCACGGCATAAGGGTCATTGTATTAGATGATAAAAACCAACCAATAGTTGAAGAAAGGTTGTCTTATTACTTCACTAGGTTTTACATGAAAGAGGAGGTGCTAAGTTTTTTAAAAATTTGGAAATGTTTGCTTCAGACTTGATTTCCTGAATCTCTGTGCAACTTTAGTACACTTAACTTAGCAGCATGCAGATACAGTCAAATTCAATTATTAGAGTTGTATACCAGAAACAGCTTCATTAGTGCAGTCCTGTGTCTCAAGGAGTCATCTCAACAGTTGTTACTCAACAGCATATTGTAGACAGATTTTATTATTTTTGGAACCTTGGTTCTAAAAACTGCACATCTCCTCTTGATTTATTGGTAAACTGTGTAATCATCCACTTCAAAGCTGAAGTCTTCTAGACAGTAATTTTGGAAGATTCTTACTGACTTTGCAAAACCTGAAACAAACAGGGTTTGCCATTTCTCTTGGTCACTGCATCTAAGATCATGAGCCTCATTAACAACTGTTCCTCCACATAAATCAGTTGCACAGCTCTCATATATATGGGACTCAGTACAGAGATCGTCAGTCAAGATGAATACTCTGTTCAGACATTACTTTCACAAAACCAAACACCCCAAAGCATGTCTCCAACAAGGCTCCCACTTGCCTCACTTATATTTACTCCAACTGTTCTGAAAAAATCCATGAATTTAAGCATATGAGTTCAGATTCTTGGGGAAGGGTGTTTGTATAATTGTAAGCTGTGCTCTTCTAAGAGTGCTCCAGGAGAAAAACTAAAGGAGCATAAAGAGTTTAAAGAGAGTCCAAAGCAAGTAAAAGGTTTAACAGTCTTCAGGACTAAGACAGACAGAGAAGAAACTGTTCTGCGTGCTTTACCCTTTAGTTCTAGGATTGTTGTGTCTAAAACACCCCTATGATGAATATAAAAGAATATGCCTATGCTTGAAAGTGATGATCAGGTACAATTTTGAAGTGGAATGATACTCCCGAACAGTTTCATGTCTGCATTACCTAAAGGACAGTTAAAACCTACAAAATCAGCTCACTCTACTTGACCTATGGTAACTGTAGTTAACTACGGAAGCAGTGCAATTCCCACTTGCATTGTACAAGCTTTCAAGGATAAGTGAAGTCAAACAGCACGGAATATTGCACAGGAAGCTGTTCTTGTTACTGTATCTTAGATGTACCATTTATAAAGATGTCCTAATTGTTTCATTGCTATGTAAGTTTGTTTTATTTGATTCGATGCTGTACTTTACATCATTCATAGCTTATGTATGCCTAAAAATCGAGAACGGGCTTTGGCAGAAGATTTATTCCAAGACAACATCATTATGCTGAAGATACTTAAAATACATTTACTTGCTAACAGCTACTGCTGCTAAGTTGATTATTCAAAGAGCAAAACCAGCTCCTGCCAATAAACAATACCACATCACTTGTGTTATTCACAGGACAAATACATATACATTGTTCCAGGATGTCAGCCTCTCAGATCCTTCTATAAATAAGCCACAAGCCTGCACCGTGTGTGAGCAAGAAAATGAGAGTAACTATTTACTGACAACCCACTTAAAACAGCTGAGTAAACTGTACCACACATTTAGTCCTGAACAGTGACACAGAACCTGCATCTCACATTTTTCCAAAAATGATGGATTAGAAAACTTTGAGATATATGCATTTTAATAGATTTTAAACTTTTTTACATCAAGTTGCTTTCAGTAAGCATTATTCTAATTATATTTGATTTCTACATAAATGCATTATTCTATTTAAAAATGTAACTAGCCAATAAAACCACAGATTTTTTTTGCCCATAGCTTTATCCCGCATCACTTCTCAGTGAACCATTAAAAAAAATTAATTTTTCATATTTGCATATTTTTAGTCTGCATGTTTGATAGCACTACCAGCCTCTGCACTAATTTTGTTATTATAGTGTGCAACTCTAAAAAACAAACTTCAAAATACAAGTCTTGTCAGAAAACAAAAAAAATCTCATATAATTAAGAATAGTTAATGAAAAATTTGTAACAAAAGATACATGAATACTGACAAACAAAAACTGAGCCTTGACATATACTCCTGGGCTTCAAAACACAGAATACATTCACAGAGATACACTGCTAGATAAACTTGAAAAGCTTATGAACTCACAAAAATTACACTAAGGAATATTGTATGGCAATTTTTAAGATTATCTATTCAAAACAACTTTTACAGTACGGGAAGCTTTTACCACAAGCAACTTGCAACAGTGGACAAAACCCATGAAAGCGTCTTAAATTCTTACACGTCACCTCAGTGAAATTACCACATCAAGCAAAGTGACCCTTAGAGCATTGCAAGTCTGTTTGTGCACTTCTGTATCACCTGTTTATACCCAGAAAAGATTCATTTTACTAAAAGACAATAGATATATGCATCTCCAACTTAAACTGGTCCTAATCCAAGCAGGAGGCATTTCCGTTTCAAAGGTGGTAACAAAAAGTGTGTAAAAAACTCACGTCCCCCTAACAATGATAATTTCTATTAAAAATAGGACACAAGGTGCTCTCTGCAAAAGTAAGTAGTGTAAAGTTTTCCAGAAGAGCTTGCCATGGTGTAGCACTGACACCCCACCAGCACAGTTCACAAGAACTGTTTTCATTCACTGTTACTCATCAAAGTATCATACTAGTGAGTGCTTGGATGCTACCAAAACATTGTGCAGGGGGCTGAAGGCTACAAGCAGCAAACTCCCCCTTTCTTCACAGTTGCCCCTCAGTTACCACAGAATTTTACCCACCTTCTGGCAGGGTAGAAGAAGGGAAGGTATCTCAGATGTCATTAGAACTACAAAACAAAAGCTTTAGAAATTGTCACCTGCACAGGGGCATGGAAACACATACCCCTTCCTCACACCATTCTTCTCAAACTTCCCACGTGACCCCCACGTGATAGAAGTTTAGGGTAACTTCCCCTCTTCCCTGCCAACAGTATCCAGAAGCAGAAAATCAGAGTATCAGACAAGCAGAACGGAGGCTCAGCTTCACCTTTTTTTCTTCCTTATCAGGCCGCAGCCCAGTAGAAAGACAATCACTAAACACCAGTCGCAGCACTACTCACACACGTGAGGTGGAGCAGGGCGAGAGCCAGGGAGGATAACTCAACACAAGCACCAAACAAGGACTGCAGGTGCTACACTAGACCAGCTAATTTACTATCAGGTGCTTTAGGATCTGCCATAACTGTGACTACAGATTGTCCACCTCAAACCTGATGCCTGGTGCACTTGAAGAAATGCATGTGGCTGTGAACATGCACGAGTCATCTATTGCTGAAATATTTTATAATCAGATTTTGTTCCCATCCCAGAGAGATTATGCCATTTACATCAGCCAATGAAAGGCAAGCCTAAGTAGAAAGAAAGTACTCAGCGGTAACATGTATCTCACTTCAGCTTGTCTGGATTCTATCCTTGCTGTTATGACAGATGATTCATATTCGTCTGCTACATGATAAAACAAAATCTGATTACTCCTTCAAACATATTAAGGCAGGAGTGAGCTACTATATTAGACACTGAGGCTCTCTGTCTAGAAAGATATTCAGTGTCGTATAATTTTTTTTTAAAGATGTATAATTTTAAACTATTCTTCCTATATTCTACTTTGGAATAAAAGAAAAGAAGGGTAACCAATTTGTAATTCAAATCACAATCATATTTTACTTCATAAGTGAAGCAATTTTCCCCCATTTCAACATACTTAATGAAATACTCTTCTGTACTCCTCAGGTTTGCTTTTTTTTTTCCTTCAAAAATGAATCCACCATTCAAAGATGCATTTTCTCAGATGGGAAAGGCAGCATAAACTCTCACACTTTACACCTATGCTTGCACTTGTTTCCCTGTCAAAGTTCACTGCGTATTATGACAGAGTAGTAATCTATGAGTTAGGCCATACTTAAATAATGTAGGTATAGAGGAGTATGTGTTTAAGCATAAATACAACTATATAAATAAAAAATACATAAACTAGATGATGTGTCCCAGAAATAGATGTACCAAAAACTAATCAAACAAAACCTAAGACTGTGAATTCAGTAAAGGCTCACATTCTCAAGAGTGCTTTGCCAGAAAAGCACTCACCAACTTACCGCAGTGAACACACAGCTACATGATTACACAGCCTGTGTTTGCTACTACAGTGCACCTTGCTGCAATCAACAGTCTGGAATTCAGCAGAAGAGTGGCACAAAACACCCTAGGATTTCTCATCAAGGTGTTACAGAGAATGAGGGAAGACAATGTCACGAGAAATAGTAATCCTATCTCATCCCTGTAACATGGAAAAAGTTAAATAAAAAGGACTCAAAGTATACTGCTAAAGAAGTACCCATCACTGAAAGAGAAAAACACAATACAGAGTCATAAACAAACTAGTTGTTGGATCATAATGCTTTGCTGATATAAATAGATAATATATGTAAAGCTTATAGAACCTAGGAATAGTCTTAAAGAGACACAGAATAAAGCACTTAGCTCTGTGTCCAAAAGTTTTCAACTATAAAAGACATTTTAACATACACAATGTTTGCTACATTTCTCTTATACAGCTTTCAGAAAAAAAAGGTGACAATTTTTGGTGAAACTGTTTACTTACATTGAAGGCATTAACTGCATTTTTATCGTAATACTTCTTCTTTTCATACTTATCCCTAATGAAAAATTCCACAGCTCTGGAAGTAGCTAGTTTAAGGAAAATATGAACAGATAAATAGTAACATCAACTTAAAAAGCTCATTGGTTATTCAAATTTTAAAAACTGCATCTGATTAATCTCATTTTGTATTTTTGAAACAACGGAACAAACCACTCTACACAGTACAATTGCTATTCCAGTGTCAAAAATGAGCTTCTTTGTACTACAGAGAATTTAATCTCTTGAGGAAAAAATATGAGACAAATAAAGTATAAGCAACTCAGTGTTCCACAGTTAGGACATTTTCACCTGGTACTTAAAATCTACATTCCTGTAGTACTAAAAATACATGAACAATGGTACTCATACATGGTACATAATTACAGTTTACTATCTTAACTTGGAAAAAAAACTTCTCTTCAGAAAAAAGCTGAAATGTATGTACCTGTTCTCTGATTTGCACAAGTTATACCATGTATCAAACGCTGATCATAAACACTTCTCCAAGATCAATAAGTCCTCCAGGAGAATCTCCTGTCACAACATCTCTGTGAAAGGGAAAGAAAACTAAAACAACTAGTGATAAAAAGATATTGATGTAGAAAACCAGAACTAATAACTCAACAGCTCAGACACAAAAAGGAAAACTAGTTGTTTACCTTAATTACTCTCTCAGCTTCATAAAGCAGCTCATTCAAAACAGTGTGAATACTTTAACTTTAGTAAAGCTAATTCTCCAGGATCTGTAGAATAAATTTTAACTACTTTGTCCAGCAATGTGATTATCCATTCAAAAATTGAAATTGTAACTGTGGAAGCTCAGACTCATTGCCTCTTAAGCTCCCAAAGCATTTTTTCCTCAATCAATAGATACCTTAGCTCCACATACCATGTCCTAAGATTAACCCTGAACTCAGAGCACTCAGTCCCATCATTCTCTGCATCACATTATATGTCAAAATTCATATTTAGTTTCAAATTGTATGCAAGTGTCACCTGAAGACACTGTTTAATAAAAGCCCAAAACATTCTTTTCTATCTCTTTCCAAATATATATAAATTCTAAAGGGCATCTTGAGTTCTTTGAAGGCACAACTATCTTAGTACTAATACTGCATTATTCTTTATACTGTCATTAAAAAAACCCAATATAATAATATCAAATCAAAGATGAATTGAAGTTGTGTAATATGCAGCTTCCACAACTTTTCAGATTTAGTTAATACTGAACAGGATTCCCTCAAAAAGTTTATTTTCAAATAACAGTGCAAATTACTGGATGACATAACTCAGTGGGGGAAGACACAGAGAAAGGGAATTTAACTTTTTTTCCATGCTTTTGGGTGGCAACTGGGTAAGTGTATTAAAATATAACTAATATGGAAGTAAGCTGACAAGATTCAAAACTTGATTGTTATAAAATACCTTAGAACAACCTAACCTTTCTTCAAGTAAAAAGGCTTAGTAATTTGCCACAATTAACATTTCCAGACAGCACTTTCAGACTGTCAAGTGTTCAAAGTTTTGGCTGCTCAGAGTTTGGAGTTAGATTTTTTAGAGCTTTTGCACAAATATTTCCCTATCTTTAATAGTTGCCCAGAATGCACACTTGGTATTTCCGACAATTAGAAAGTTTTAATTTGAAAATTATAAACACAGAATCATAAATATTTAAATTTTGTAGAGCTTATTTTCGAAAAATATCCACCTTATTCTAGTTACCCCCCTTCATTATGCATGAATTTTTGGACCAGGTCTAAGTTTCTTAGATCAATAACCTACCATGCCCTTGTTAACAAAAGAATTGCAAGCAACCTCAACAGATGTCAAAACTGTTAAGAATTGAGTAAAATGAAAATACAAAAATTATTCACTCTATTCTTGGAAAAAAACCCCCATTTTCCAACAGGAAGCTGAAGCTGTTGCACAAAAAAAAAAAATTACAACGATCCTCAAAGTTAGCTTCTACACTACAGCATCTCTGCCAAGCACAAAGGAAGAACAATATGCTCAGAAAGGTCACTCCTGTGATTAAGAAGAAGTGATGAGGAATCGGTAGCAAGAGATTTTGGGCAGATCCCACACACACACTTGTCCTGTGTCTCCACTTTAGTACCTTAAAACTAGAAGTGTATTATAGTGCTACAGGAAGTCAAACACTGATATAGATGAACATATACAAAATTGATCATCACATGCAAAATATTTTTATAGTTCATCCAAAAGAATATTCAGAACATGAAAATATTCATAACCTGATACTATATTAAGCTGATTTTGTAGTGATACAAAGGGCAAAGAGGAAAGGCATAAAACCATCCATAACACAACAGCTTGTCATAAATGCTAAGTAGGTAAGTAGCTGCCAAAGTTATGGGAAAATTGAGAAAAAAACCAAAAAATGTTGGTATCACCTCTCCTGGTAATGCGATTTTAATAAAGAAAACAGGCAATGAAATATATTCATTTGACTAAATCCACTACTTAGAAAATGGCAACTGTTCAAAAGGGTGTATAACCAATTCAAGGCATACAGCATGAACAAAACAATTGTTTTGAAAGCCTAAAAATTAGACTTCTGGTCTGATCTGACAAGAAAAGCTTAGAGTAAGTCATTATTGCTTCTCCAGCAATAGCACCAATGAATTTAAGTTAGCTGCAGTAAGAACAAAACATACATCTTCAAGATCCATTTTTGAGTAAGTTTTTGTCAAAATGTTTTGGTCTTATGGCTACAATAAAGTTCTAGAATATTACAGCTGGAATACTACAGTGCTATCTGGTTCCAGTTACTTTTTTCTTATGAGGATGCATGTTTAATTCAAAAGCTACTGGAATATGAAAAAACGTATCTGTTTTGCTCAAGTGCATTTTATAATGAAGAGCCCAAACATTAAAAAAAAATCTGGCATAACATATCAAGTCTAGTATCTAAAAAATGGAAGAATCAAAACCACTTTTGTGTATAGAAGCAGAAAATTCAGATCCAGTTACAACTAAGGCTGTTTAGCAGCCCCTGTAGCCTGTATCATCATCAGGTGAAGAGAGCTAGGGAAAGATTCAGCTCACATAACAGCAGGTGTTTAGGATCTCATTATAGTTAAACAGTTCCAGTAAGATCAGGTGAAGCAAATCCTACTTATGGTGTAACATCATTAAATCAAGAAAAAACACAAATCTAAATTAATGCCATTATACATTATTGTAGTGATTCAGTAGAGGTAGTTTTTGAGAAACATTATTTCTTGCTGGTAGAGTTTTTACTCCAACTCTTCCCTCCCCAGTACATGGTGGTAATCACATACAAACACAACTGTGCCCATCAGAGAGGTTAGGTTTATTTATGCACTCCCATGCTAGTTATCTGGAGAAAGAAATCCATACTTCACTTGAGTAAGATCCAATGGCTTATTTTACTTTATCATTCTGCTTATTATTTCCTGATCAAATGCTTCTAAATTCAGCTGGCAGTTACTCAAGATAAAGACAGAATATTCAAGAGCTCTCCAGTATCACTCTAACTTCCCACATAGAGGGAATTTATAAAGTCACCTTTTCTGAAAGCAAAAATAAATGGGGTTTGCCAAATCTCATTACAAAATAGATTTGCTATAACTGAAGTAATTTAAACCTTTTCTGAACTGTTTTCAACTGACACTGTCATTTATACAACAATATCAAGGAAATAAACAACATGAGCTGACAAATGTAGCAGTTCCTTGAAGGAGTCATAACATCTAAATTGCATTAAAAGTCATTTCAATGTGAAAGCCAAAACAAAAAGGATACTGATCTGTTTGAGGTCTCCGGAAGTTCTCTGGCAGATTAGCTTCATAGAGTAATCTGGCTTTAGTATTTCCCATTTCCTGCATGCACTAAGGAAAAGTGGTAGAAAACAGTTAGTTCATCTCCATCAATACTTTAAACTCTGAACAGTCAGAATGTTACTGGAGTATTTAAATGACACTTAGAGACCTCCCTGTTGCCATGTCTTGGGAGATAGGACCATGGCACAGGAGGGCTTCCCGACAAGACTTGAAGGAAAAAGCTAACAATATCAATGCTGCCTGCAGTATAAACTAACCCATCCAGGGAAAGACAAGCTTTGATCTCTCTGGATGTCTTCAGATCATGAAGACAAGGAGTAAGAAAATTTGTCTGATGGCAGAAAGAGGCTTTAGACTGGAGCATACCTTGAAAAGTCAGTGCTTGATACACCAAAAGAACTCAACCAGGCATCACACAGATGCGTGAGCACTACCTGTCCCTTACTGAAAAGGCTTACAACACATTTTCCACAGATGCAACTAAGAAGCAGCTTTCAGAGACCCTGGAGCAAGGTAGAACACATCTAAAATGATACAGAAATGAGAGCTAAACCAATTTCTGAAGTGAGTTTTATGAACTTAGGCTCACTACAATAGAAATGTGACACATTTAAAAACTAATAGGATTGTAAAACATTTAAGTTGGGCATCATGATATATGCAAATCCTTTCAAAAGTACTCCAGACATGCCTTCCAATTTGGAAACATATTTTAAGATATTTTACCTGTATTTGCTCTGGCGTCCATTGATCCAAGTTGACAGACTTGACCCTTGATATATGAACCCCAAGATTTCGATGTATTCCAGCACATCTGATGCAAATAAAAACACCAGTGTTCCAAGAGGCCCATCTTGGACCTGAAAGGAATGGGGAAATAAATCAGTTATTTTCAAAATTCCATATACTGTGAAGATTTTCTGTGGCATAATTCTATACCAACAATATGAATAAACAGGTTTGAATAAATGCTCACAGCTCTTTCTCCAGAATATCTATTACTTTTAACCTCTGCTGTTAACAATTTTAGTCACAGATTTCTACTTCTAAATAATGTCACAAAACTTTAGTCAGATTTAGTGAGAAAGTCATATGTTGTGTTCACCTCCCCACTTCCAAAACAACCCAACAAACTTTACAAAGTTGGCTTACTAGCAACAAGATTTTTGCTTGCATCTTGAATAATCCTTATGGTTATGCCTCAGATGAAGCATCAACAGAAATCAGTAGAAGTTGCTCCTTTTTCTCCATTTAAAAGCTTCTTAAGACATGCATCTGTACCTAACTTGAAACTAAATGCAGGGCAATCTTATATTAATGCAACAAATCCTTTAATACCTCATACAGCACAGACTCTACAACAGTAGCATGCAAGCTCTTAGGGAATGATTATACAGATTTGCAAAACTAACTGATAAAAATATCCGTGACAAGAATGGTGGAAAACTGAGTGTGTTCAGTACCCTTGATTTCTAAACTACAGTATGAGTTGTCATTCACAGCCCAATGGATTTTCTAACAGAATCAGGCTGACTTATGAAACTCACCATCATTTCTCAGCTGTGTGGCATGTTGAGACAGTTACAGTATGCTGGCCTGAATTAACAGAGCGACACTTAGGATGTTTCACTTGAAGTTACTATTCAGTCTCTAATTAAACACATTTATAACATTTTATTCCAGCCCAGTACACCACCACTGTTAAAGACACTGCTTTGAAGTCCATTAGTTCTGAGCTCTAAGGAGTTCAAAGATTAAATAATTACTATCAAAAGCAAGAAGGCACATTGAAGAGTTGGAAAACATTTCAAGCAATTATTTTCTGCTTTTGTATGACAGATGTGCACCTAGACCACTCCTGCCACTGTAGTAGTTTGCATTTAAATATCAATGTATTGTATGAACACTTTCCTGGGACCTACAAAAGAGTTTTAGCCTTTCCTCTCCTGATCTTTAGCTTAGGACTGTGTTGGTTTGACCCCAAGCAAACAGCCACAGAGCTGCTCACAAACTCTCCCCTCCTACAGGAGACAAGAGAAGGAAGGTGAGAAGACTTGCAGACTGAGATAACAGTTTTAATAAGTGAAACAAAAACTGCACACAAACAAAAGGGAAAAAGAAGAGAAATTATTTCTTCGTTACTTCCTATAGCCAGGCAGCTGTCCAGACACTTCCTAGAAAGCTGTGCCTCAGCACCCACAACACTTGTTTCGGATGACACCACCATAACCAAGAACGTCCTTCCTTCCTCTTCCTTTCCTTGAACATTTATTGCTTGAGCACTTCATGACATGGCATGGAATGGCCAATTAGAGTCAGCAGATGTCCCAGCTGTGCTCCTCCCAATTTCTTGTCCACCCATTACCAACATCCTCAACTCTGGGGTGCAGAGCAGAAATAGTAAAAGCCCTGATAGTGTTCAAGCACTGTTCAGCAACAGCCAAACTAAGGAAGCAGAAGAAATCCTTTCAGTTAGACTCCATTCTTTAGAACTGGTATTTGAAAATGCCAAGGCACATTCACAGATGCACAGATTTGTTGCAAGAAGCATTCCTCTTACTAGCAGAAATACTGGTAATATTTTGGGTAATTATCTTGCTTTTAATTTATCTTGTTCAAGATCTCAAAAAGTCAGACTACTTAGTGTCCACTGCTTGACCTTTAAGACCATAATCATTAAGATGACTGGCAGTTTTCAAAATAAGTACTGCTATCATAAAATTAGATTTCAAGGGTCAAGAGATCTAATAGTTACTCAGTGAAACTAACACATCATTTCCCACGTGGCACTTCTACATTACAACTACTACTTGTCAGATAAGAATGGTCAGACTGTTTGTAATGTCTTAAATAGTTCAACAACTAGCAACCTATTAATCTGCCTTTTTATTTTCCTTTATAAAACACTACAGACACAAAATACTCTTACAGTTGGTAGATTTCTATTTGAAGAAGGCCCCACTTAAAATTTATACTACTTTTAGTTTTAGTGCTCCAGGACAGAGTCTTGCAGGCCATTTGCCTCAACCTATTAATTAAGTTTCAGCTAAAAGAGTACACCAGAAGCAAGTTAAAAAAAAAACCTCTTAGCCACTCCATTGTAGATCAAGTACCTCAGTTTATGCAGTTACTTAATGCAGCCATGATGGTTTAGAAACAGCTAAGAAAGTCTTGTGCACCCAACAGCTTCTCCAGTTTTTCCCCTGAAGCATGGATGTGCCTTCTAAAAACCAGAGACTGTTTTGATCAGGTTACTATAGGGACAGAAGGTGTACCTATATGCTGTCCACATTTTTATCCCTATAGGGTATTTACACAACCACTATGACCTTTTGACCACAAATGAGTTTGTACAACACCACATCACATGAGTTTCCTGTCCTTCAGGTACTTCCTCAGCTATGACGTCCCAGATAGACAAGTTCTACACTAGTGAGACAAGACTGAAAGGAGGGCTTGACATGACTGAAGTCTGTCCTAACTGAGAGATCATTAACCTTGCAGTTAAAATATTACACTTGAAACTTTGTTAACTAAAAGGAAGATTAGAACACAACTTGGGAGGTATACTGTTTTCTCCTGGAGAAGAGCAGCTTTCTTTTTTCCCAGAAGCTCAAATTTCATTAATTTGTACTTATGAAATTATTTAGGGAAATCAAATATATTTAAGCAATAAAGGAACAAATTAAACAGTGGAATAACAGGCAAACCCGAGGCCAGACAAAAATGTTCATGTGTAACCTCTGAATTTAATTCTGACTAATGACAATATGCAAAATTAAACACTTCAAATGAAAAATGTTTAAATTAATACAAATCAATCATAGCACAGTTAACTACAAGGCAAGAGAAGTTAAAAACTGTTTACTGTGTGGGCATCAAACCAACTGTGCTTGACTTAACTAAAGCTTAGGCTGCAAACCTTCCTGTGTGAGAAATGTTAAACAGTTATTTGGACTGATTCAATAAACAACTTAGAGTTTTGTCAATTCTGTATGAAGTCAGGATCCTTATTTCTGTATGCAGGAAATATTTTGCACTAATAGAAATATTCATGGGTTTCTTTTTGTTGGGTCCTTGAAGATACTTTTGGTTTCCTTCAGAAAAGCTTCCAAGAGTAATCCAGTTTAACTGCTGTACATATTTTGCGAGACAATTAAGATGACAGATAATTGGCTTCAGAAATGAAGGCTGGACATCAATACTCTTGATGACTGCTGTTTGACACTATTTAAAACACCTTTACATGTCAGTAGGAATACTATCTTACCTATCAAGAACTACATTATAGAGCGCAATTTCAATCAGACAATAACAACATTAAATACTTATGTCATGTTTGACGTATGTTTTAATAGAATTTTAATCTTTTTCTTCTGAAAGCTGTTCGAATACACACTTTTTACTAGAAGTGCTGAGCTGCACTTCAGTAGCTTGCTGCACCACTCCAACATAAGAATACACTTCAAGTTATTTCTTCAGTCATTTAAGATATAGGTAACTACTTAAAAATATTTTCAGTCTCTTTCACCCTTTACTAAAGTAAATTTAGGGAAAAAAGCCATAGGACTGAAAATGATCGATGTTTGTATTAGACTATGTACTACGATACTGTCAAGTCCCTGAAACACTGCCTGGCTGAGCAGCAAGTACAAAACTTCAGCAACCCTAAGACAGATTGCTGTTTCCAAGACGAGAATAGATTTTTTTCCCCCTCACTCTAAACTTTCTTTTTCATATTTCTATATATAGTCTACTGATTAGACCTGAATTTCCTTTTCAGTTCTTAACAGGTGGCTGTGAAGGTGTGTGCTATCTTATACAGATATCATGACAAGATTTTGAATGCATTACATCATTCACAATTTAAGGAAACCTTAAAATACCTAGGTTATTTTTTTAAGCCCACAAGGTTTATTGCATATTGAGTCTTACTGGCAACTGTAATTCATTTGCCTTCATAAATAGGAGTGATTAATTTTGATTTGAAATTTAAACACAGCACAACTGCAAGTTTCTTGTAAGACCTAAACAGAAAGGTGGATTTGAGCTGTCATATAACTTCACAGAAATTAATCTGGAGTCTTGTCTATTACATGTAAAATGAAAAATACCAAGCAACATTTCCCAATGTACTGGGCCTGGCTGGCATGCAGTTTACTTGCTCCATAGCAGCCCCTATGGAGATGTGCTTTGGATTTGTGACCGAAACAGTGCTGAGAACACTAATCCTTTGGCTATAGCTGGACAGTGCTTGCTTAGAGTCAAGGATTTCTTTTCCATCCCCACTCAGCAGGGAAGACAGGCGGGGACAGTCAGGGAATCAGACCCCAACTGACCAAAGGGACATCCCAAATAGAGAATTCAATCACGTGCACAGAAACAATACTAACTGTGACATATCTAGGGTAGTTAAGGACTCTCTTATTAGAGATCATCTGGGGTCTAAGAATGAAAGACATATGTAGTCACCAAGAAACAACACAGCCTGGTATATCTCAACATTTTTTGAATTTTTAGATAACTCATGAATTTAAGAAAAAACCTAGAGAGTTTATTTCCAGTTACAGTAGACTTCCATGCCAGTATAATTATTGTATAGAATCAACATTCTCCCTACTCGCAGAAATATCTACAGCTACTAAAAAACTGTGAACGTTTCAAAAATCAACTTCAGCTGTTTAAAATTTAAGCAATAAAGAGCTTGAAAGTAATTTACATAATTTTAGATAACTCTTCAGATAAGTTGGTTTCAAGCCAATTTTTAAATTGCTAAAAAAGTTACCCAACCTCATATGCCATTCTTTCATTCTAAAATGAACATCAGAGTGTGAATTTTGTGAAAAAGGCATCATTTTTACTTATTCTCTGGTGAGATGAAAGCTTTTCTTTCAACATATTTCAAAATTTTTCCCACTTACCCCCCACACTTTTTCTTTTTCAGGATACAATTTTTGATGACAGATTTCTCCTTCATATTACTTAAACTGGACTAGTATCTCAATGTTTGGGCACATGCTCACAAATACTACTTTCTTCCCTGCCCTCATTAACTCACTCAGTAAGGACCACTTAGAGTGTTATACTCCTCTATTTTAGAAAAACGCTGATTGAAGAAGCCACAATAAAAATTCACAGCATTGCTGACAAACCCTCCTAACATAACTAGAGATGATACAACCAACTTTTTGTGTGTACAGCTGATATAGATCTTTGGGCAAGAATAATGACAGGGATTGTAATACTGAAGCTGGTATAGTGCATTTACAAAGGAAAGACAACACAAAGTACATTAGTGCTTGTAAGCCCAAGATTAAGTTTTATTCCAACTGCTCAAGTTCTATTCTGCATCAGCACACACATAGTACTGCATCAGGTACAAAACAAGGCTTACAGAATATGCTTCATTTAAAATGCTGAGGAAAAAATACCTTTAGCAGCATTACAAAAAATGTGAAAGCCTAATATACTAACTGTATACAAATCCAGGCAGTCAATACAGTGTGAACCATTGCTTTAGCTCTTCATTTGATTAGTCTGTATAAAAATCTGTTTGATTGTTTTAAACATCTCAGTCAATACTCCATCCTCTACTCAGCTTCCACCTGCAGTAAGAAATTACTGAGAAAGGTTATACACTATCAGACCAAACTGGGCAGGAGTAGGAGAACCTGTCACACAAACATGTTAGGGAAAAAAAAAAAGCAATGGAGACCAAAACAAACTAAAAAGAGACAAAAGGAAACAAAAGTATTGGATTAAACTACGAAGTTGAATGATGGTGGTTGCTTCCCTTATTACAACAACTCAGTTTCCTTCCCTCCATCAATCCACCACCATGTGTTCCGCTTACTGTAGCTGCAGTTAATACTGAAATGCTCCTTTTGGTCAATACAGGTGCTGCCCCCTCTTACTAAACATCTTAACTTGCAAAGAGCAGAGATCTGAATTGGGGTAAAAAGAGCAAGCACGCAACGTTTCAATTTTATATGCACTGTCAAAGGGAAGGGGCTACTGTTTTACATCTCCGCAAACAATTCTGAATCCTTTACATTATGTACATAAAACCAGTTTGCCAGGAAGCCAATAAGTCTGAGATAAAGTTTTACGTGAAAAAAGCTTATCAAGACTAACTTCAAATAAGGCTTGTATGATAGAGGCACCTAAAAACAAAGTTAGTTTTCACTTTACATTCTTGCAGTTACCAATCAGAAATTCCAGAACGAAGAAATCCAAGTACTACATATAACAGAGGACTAACTGCTTTGCATCTCTAACATAGTCTGTAGCAAACTTATTTTGGGCCAACAACTTCCAAGACTTCTGACAGACTACAATTCTTCTTTTCACTCAACTGCACCCTGCCTATCCCTTAACCATAAAGCACAGTGAAGTTACTGCAATTCTCTTTTGTTTCCCCAAATTCTGCTGCTGGTTAAAGGACTTGATTTGCCATAGAACTGGCTCCATCTTGTGGAATAGAGAATTAATTGCAAGAAAATCTAGACACCTGACTCATCCTGAGCAGTTGATAGCCACTTCCCAAAAACTATCACTTTTGGCCAAAGACAAAGCCTCAGTCATTGCATCAATCCAAGCTCACCCTTGCAATGCTCTCTCTCTTTGCATTACTCCCACACACAATTTATACTGCTCAAGTGTTCTGCTACTCAAGATTTCAAACAAGTTAGCAAAGAATATTTTCCAGAAACATCTGTAATTTCTCCAAGCTGAGATACAAATAAAGATTGTGAACGGAGGACAAGCACCTTCATATAGCAGATAGAGAGAAAAGAAGGAAAACAAGTAAGCAGCAGTTGTATTTTACGTAATTCAATACAAGAAGACCTGAGTTAACACAAAACAGTCCCTTCTCCAGTGACTACTTAGGAAAGAACAAAAGAACAAGGCAGAACTTAGTGATTCCTCTGAGTTTCTCTCCTCAAAACATAACACACTAGAGCAGGATTAAGTCAAGATACTACTGAAATGCTCAAAGCGAATCATTTACTATCAACCATTTTCAGTCTAATCCTGCTGGTTCAAAGACCATCTCTTATGAGTTTCATTAAAGGCTGCTTAGCTTTACCACAAAAGGTAGATCCAGCATCTCCATTTTTGGTTCACAGACTTCCTTCTGGGGTGGATGGAGCAGGATAGTGAAAAAAAATCCTACAAGAAAACACCACTCACCCACTCCCAACACAAAAACCCTAATTGCAATGTCAATGTGCACTGAAACAGACTTTCTGAATCAAACAAGTCTTTGAAAGAATAAAAGATCTTGCATAAAGATCTTGAAGCAAAGAAAATTATGCAAGAACCATAGTACAAGAATATTTGTTCTATGAAATAAAATGTTCTTCAAGGTCCTCAAACCTTAAGTCTTTTGCAACTACTGATACAGGACTATTTACTCATCACTTGATCCACTGAATTAGTTTCTGATTAAACAAAAATAGCCTGAAGCACGTTCTTGTGTCACATCTGTTCCCCACATTAAATCTAATTTCTTTTCCTCTCAGTAGAAGAGGCTTCCTTGCTTTACCTCCATACCTAAGACTGGCAAAACCATGCAAGCTCAGTCTTTACATGCTTTTAAGATGTCAAAGTGTAAGTCTGCAGCAAAATACTGTTTTATATAAACAAAGGCAACAAAGGGCCATAGCTTAAAGGATAGTTGTTAGCAGTCTTATAGCTGGCTTAGTAAGCCTGTGTGCAGAATCAAGAGCAGAATGTGAGGGTTTAAGATTTACCACATTTAGAAAAGTGTGACAGAAGTTCAAACAAGAACTGCTTGAAATGGGCTGTGTTCATATTTTTAAATAAAATCAAACTCAACAACATGAAGTTGGACTGAAGGCAGACAATGCAAGTACTCTGTTCCAGAGCCCAGCTTAATAGCAGCTGAGATTCACATGGTTCAAGGTATACTGCAAAAACAGTGGGAAGACAAGCCTTAGAAGCATTGCTTGGCTATTTTTAGTCAGGGGCAGAATTCCTCCAGGGTTGTCTTTTTGTTTAGATAACCGTTTTTCATAAAAGTCATAAAAAAATCCATTAAGTGCAGACCTATTCATAACTCCAAATAGGCTCTATAGAAGTATCATGAATGAAACTCTTCCCCTGTACAACCTGTCCCACCTCTAGAAGTCAGAGGGAGAAATATGTACCGAACAGTTTCAATTATTCCTTCAGCTCACTGATCCACTTGTGTCTGTAGCATCAAAGATTGCTAAAAGCACTTCAAAGAAATGTAAAGGGCTGTATGAAGCCTCAACTAGAAAGGAAGTACAGGGACATGAATGTTCCTTCAGTTCTATGTTTAAGTCACAAAATCAAGCGGCTGGCTTCATAGCTACTTTAATTCTGGAATGCATCCAAGTAATTGCAAACAGCAAAAGCTCTATACAGAAAATTAAGATTGGAATATGAAAAGAGCACAGTTTGTAAGTCAGAGGACTGGTTAGTTACATTAGCTATTGGAGATATACAGGTAATGTCAGTCTATTCGTGAGATGAACCGTCTTTGTCTTTGCTTATGCCAAATGGCTATTAGACATCTTGTAAGGTGACAAAGTGAAAGAATTTTTTTGTTTTGCCTTATTAACAAATAGCCAGCTACTAAACATTTTTTTGACTAAGATTGTGAAAAGATAAGTTTGCTTTTCCAAAATAAAAAGTTGTTTATTAAACATTAGGTGATTATATGATACAAATGCTAAGTTGTGAAATATAATACTTACAGTTCACCATAAAGTTATATACATAAATACATAGTTAATCACTCTTCACGTATATTAAGAGAAAAAGGAGATCATGATGGCTTTTGCAGATTTGTAACCCAAAACATCACCAAGGCCTCCTATTTATCTTATTTCTAAGATGACAGGATTTAAATAGAACATCCACCTCATGAAAACACTTATTTTTAATGAAAATATCAGTTTAACTCAGTGGTTTGCATTGAAACTTTCCTTTAAAACAATTTCCTGAAGATTGCTTTTCTGACTCAGAAGTACTTCACACCAGATTTCACCCATCCTCACACTGCCCAGGTAAGTAGGACCATAATCAACTACTGAGCTGTCAAGAGAGCAACTTCTGATCCCTGTCTGGCAACCACACCTGGTTACCCAGAGCACATGTGTCTGTGACTGCACGTGGAGAACACACACAGAGTACACAGGACATAGTCACAGCACTCCCACCAGCCTTCTGGGATACTAGTCTGCTACAGCACCCTTTGGAAAGTAAAGTCAGTGTCCGAAGTATCAGAGATGACAGAGGTGCTAACCCTGGCACATTCAATAACCTAACAGCTTCAGAAATAAAATTTCGATTTGGCTAAGGAGTAGTGCTCCAATTTTATCCTGCCTGTTCACTCGTAAAGACAAAGACTGCTTGTGTCAGAGTTCAAGCCGCAAGAATAAGGTGTGCGAGCTGTCATTTCCTGTTAGCTGCATTTGGTACTTTCTAAAAAAGACAAGGTTATGTAGCATATTACAGTATTAGTAGGAAGATTCTGGAGCTGGTCTTGACTGCAATTTTGCCTTGTCAGCAAGGAATTGCTAAAAGGCTTATTGTTTTAAGTTTAAAATTTATATTCCTTTTATAAGCAGAAATAAAAGGAAAATGGGGAACAGTGATCTCTTACAATGTTTTCATAAGCTGATAGTTAACCATTAAGTAAAAGCATCACTGAAAAGAAAAAGAATGTGTGAATCTATGGTATTCTGTTAGGATGTAGCAACCCCCTGCATAGCGAGGCACAGGATAAAGATTATATAAGCACCTGCTGCAAAAAAACCCTTCAGTCAGCAATTGAAGTTCCTCTATTACCTATGACAAAAACCTCAGAAATAGATTTGTTTGCAAGACAGGTGTATAATATAGTCTCTTTGCCATAAACAAGAATAAACCTTTTTCTACCAGAGACATTATCTAGCAATTACATTAATCAGCTTCCCTTTACCATTTTCCCTCAAATGTAACTTAAGAGGTTCTTAACTAAACACTCCGCAAACTGTACAACCTCTGTACAGTCCTCAGTGACTCCGGAGATGTGCTTTCTTGTACATTACAAAGTAGATAAAGATACCACCATAACCCCTCCAACATGAACCTTAATTTGAAAAAGATGCAGAGAGAAACCATGAGCCACAGAATCAGTCATGAAGGCTGGAAAAGACCTCTAAGATCATAAAGTTCCACCATTAACCAAACACAGCCAAGTACCACATCTACCTGCTTTTTTAACACTTCCAGGGATGATGATTCACCACTTCAGGCATTGGAACTGGGTAGCCTCATCAACTTTTCAGTGAAGAAATTTTTCCCAATATCTAACCCATACTTTCCCTGGCACAATTTGAGGCCATTTCCTTGTGTTCTGTCCCTAGTTGCCTGGGAGCAGAGATGAACCCCCATCTGGCTACGACCTCCTTTCAGGCAGTTGTAGAGAGCAAAAAGGAGCTCCCTTTTCTGAGCTTCCCTGTCTCCAGACTAAACACCCCCAGCTCCCTCAGCCACTTCTCACAGGACTTGTGCTCCAGACCCTTCACCAGCTCTGTTGCCCTTCTCTGGACACGCTCCAGCCCCTCAATGTCCTTCTTGCAGTGAGGGGCCCAGAACTGGACACAGGCCTCAAGGTGAGGCCTCACCAGAGCTGAGTACAGGGGGAGAATCACTGCCCTGGTCCTGCTGACCAGACTATTTCTGATATAGGCCAGGACGCTACTGACCTTCTTGGCCGCCTGGGCACACACTGGGTCACGTTCAGTTGCTGTCGACCAGCACACCCAGGTCCTTTTCCATCAGGGAGCTTTCCAGGCACTCTGTCCCAGCCTGTAGTGCTGCAGGGGGTTGGAGTGACTCAAGCACATGACCTGGCACTTGCCCTTGTTGAACCTCATACCATTGGCCTTGACCCAGCAATCAGTCTGTCCAGACGCCTCTGCAGAGCCTTCCTCCAGCACATCAACACTCCCACCCAACTTGGTGTCATCTGAGAACTTACTGAGGGTAAACTCAAACCCTTCATTCAGATCACTGATAAAGAGACCAGGACTGGACCAAGTACTGAGCCCTGGGGAACCCTGCCAGTTGGATGTGACTCCATTCACCACCACTCTCTGGGCTCAGCCATTCAGCCAGTTTGTATGGACTGAAAAGCACACCTGTCCCAGCCAAGAGCAGCCAAAGTAGAGCGCCAAATTTCAGGCTCTAGACTGTAGAAATACACGAAAATCATCTATAAAGACTGGCCAGGTTGTTCCTTGTACCGATCCTCTCTGCTATACTGGTTTGTGTGGGGATGGAATTTGTTTTCTTTGCTCTGGATCTGTGACCAAACGTGTTGATAACACACCAACATTCTAGCTATTGCTGAGCAGTGCTTGAACAACATTAAGGCCTTTTCTGGTCTTCATACTGTCTTGCCAGTGGGGAGGCTGGGGATGAGCAAGAGGCCAGGAAGGGACACAGCTGAAACATCTGACCCCATCAGACATCATATAACAGTGTGCTCAGCAATAAAAGTAAGAAAGGGGTGACATTTGGAGTGATGGCTTTTGTCTTCCTACAAAACTCTTTACATGTGATGGAACCCTGCTTTCCTGGAGAAGGCTGAACACCCACCTGCTGATGCTAAGTAGTTCCTTGTTTTGCTCTGCTTGTGGGCACAGCTTTTGTTTTACCTGTCTTTATCTCAACTCATGAGTTCTCTCACTCTTACCCTTCTGATTCTCTCTGCCATCCCACTTGCAGCAACCCCACAACAACCACATTCACTGTGGAGACATTCACCTACATTCCTCCTCTACATACTGTCTTCCCTCACTTCCTCTTCAGGTTATGTAGATAAAATCAAGTAGATTTTTAGGCTGCACTATTCACCTCTCTTACCCACAGAACCCTCAAGCACTACCATACTGCAGTTCTTAGGCACAGGAACAGCCTACCTCACAAACGCAACTCTAGTCTTGGATGATCCTTGAGTTTTACTGTAAAAATATTATCAATTTTCAGAGCAGAACTTTCAGTGGAGTACAGGGTATTAAATTAATGAGAGGCCAGGGGAAAGAACAGGCTGAAGAGGACAGACAGAATCAGGCCTTTCCTCCCCCTGAAGCTCCAGTGGCATAGACACACATCCTTCCCACAAACACCTGGGACCTGCATGCCAGGCTAGTTACAGCCCAATACTGCAATCTGTCAAAGTCTCAGCCAACGGATCACACCTTGGAGCGCTTCAACACCCATCCCTGAAGCTGGGTTTGCGCCAAAACATAGAACAGAAGGTATCTGTACTCTGTGAGATCTATCTTTTACAGAGCAGGTGTTAAACAACTTCTCAGTATTTCCTCAGTCAGTGAACAAAAAACTATGAAATAATCTAGCCATAAATGGACTTTCTGAGGTCCTTTAGATTAACTTGATGTTTCAATCAGATCTAATTAGACTATACTGCTTAGAGCTCTGTTCAGTTGTTTTGAACAGCTAAGGTATATTCCACCATCTTTCCGAGGAAAAACTTGGTCCAATATTTGAAAATTTTCTTTTTTTAAACCACAAAATAACTTATTTATATCCAATCCCAATGCATCATACCACACATTCAAGGCTTAAACATGCTTTGCATTTTTCTGAAGGCATCTTGCTTCCTAAAACTATGTCAGTCTCCTGTGTGATGATACTAAATTAAATATAATTCAAACGAACACAGTTAAACATTCCAGCATGCCAGACATTCATCAATAATCAGGCATCATTTTATCAGCTACATGTGACTGGAAAATGAAAGAACAAATTTACTTGTAAGTAGTATTCTTCATAGTTGATTTAACTAGATTTGCATTTTAAAAAAGGAGAGTAAGCTGACGTTTTTATTTATGCAAGTTGTTTTTCCAAATCTTCTGTACTTTGTGTAGAAAATAAGTTGTGGCTGTACAATGTTTTTCCTCAAAATATCATTTTCTTCAGGTGCCAGAAAAGAAATGGAATACAATACCAAAGCAGTCAGCTGCATTTAGTCTGGAACACAGAATTGTGAGTATGAGTCTAAAGCAGGATTAAGGTTGCTTGAGAAGTATCAATTCTCAAAACATACTCTCAAAGCTTTGAAGGACTCTCAAGCATAAGATCTTGGATCTGTTGTACTTTTTGAAGTCTCATTTAAGATCAAACACTTAACAGCACCCTTTTGTTCCATAAATATATTTTTGGTGTAACCTTTTTAAAGTAGGGACTCCAGGAACACCCAAACTCCATGGAAATCACAGTGAACAGCACAAGTGTCAAGGGGTATTTAGCATAACTTCTTTCAGAGGTTGCTTGCTACATGCTGCAGAATACCCAGAAAAGTGAACCAAGGCTTCACAGTCTTTATTAACATAAATAACAGCTACTTTGTACTCAGAACAAAGAAGAACAAGAAACCCTCAGTAGTTGTTGTGGATTAACCTAGTCTGGCTATTACACACCCACTAAAGACAAGAAAGCAAGACTAAAAAAACCGCCATGGGTCAAGATAAAGGCAGTTTAATAAAGAAAAGCAAAGGCCATGTGCAGAAAAAAGAAGAAAAATATTTATTCTCCTGTCAGCAGATGATATCTGCTTCCTGGGAAGTGGAGGGCTCCATACACAGTGTCTGCTCTGGAAGACAAACACCTAAACAACAAATGCTTCCCACTCCCCTGCTTTCTCTTAGCTTTTACTGTGTCACTTGTTATAGTATATCCCTCAAGCTGGTTTGGGTCAGCGATCCTGGCTATGTCCCCTCCCAAAGTCTTGCCCACCTCCCATCCAATGGCCTTGGGGGGAGGTTGGAGGGACAGCCTTGCTGCTGTACTTGCACTGCTCAGCAGCAGCTGCAACACTGGCGTGTTATCAACACCCTCCTACGGCTGCAAAGCACAGCACCACGAGCACAGCTATGCACAGACCTAGCCCCACCCCACACAAACCCAGTACAGCAGTACAAGACACTGAACGTTGAGAATAACCCAGCTATCACCTGGCAGTGAGAACAAAGACCAAAAAGCCCGCACTCAGTGTCTTACTGGCATGTTTCTTTGGTTTAATCCCTGGTTAAGTGCTCAAGCACACTCCCTCTGAAGATGTAAAGGGTGAACATTAAGTGTGGCATGTGCCATGTTTAAAGGGATATTTTTCTCATTCTACAGATAATAGACAACTGAACAAATACCCCATAGGTACATTCAGAATAATCAGTCCCTATATTATGAAAGCATCATTGCTTCTAGATACACTGGTTGTTTCTATAGTGTTATGCATGACAAATTTAAACTCAAAGGACTTGAGCACACATATAACAGGAGCTTATTTAAAATGATCATTCATTCCCGATTGCCAATCACTGCCATGTTTTGAATCCACCTGCAAGTTCAGCTGCACTCAAAAACACCAGATGAATCACTTCTATCTTCTTCTGCAGAATTTCTTATAGGACTACTACTGCCTATAATCCTCCCAATGAAGTCCTGCACTATGAAGCTTTATTAATTTTCATTCAAACACTTGAGTAAAAATGTATTAGATTCTTGTATAACAATCAATAGTCCAATGTGAAATACTGCATTCCTTTTCTCATTCATGTAAGAGAGAAAGTTACCTACTCCTCATGTGTTTTAGGTTTTTTTTTTCCTTTGGTTGTTTTTGGGTTTTTTAGACAAAATCACAGCCAAGCACAGCTTTCAGAGAAAGAACTGCTCCTTTACCAAACCACACCTGCAAAATTAGTTGCTTGGCAACATTGCCTCCAACTATCACACATGGCTGTCCACAGCTCCACTCTGACAGCAACTAAGCTACAGTCTCTACCTCCTTTTCCTCCATGTTCTACCAGAAGCAAACACCTTTCCTCAAAAGGAAAGAGGCAATTGACAGTTTAGGGTTAACTGAGATAGGCAGAACATGCAAAATGCACAGATCAACTTCCCCCATAGAACTTGCCACCAATTCCATAAGCTACAAAATCAGCACTCTCTATATCCACATCTACCACAGACTTGCAGCACAAGGGTGTTCTCTGAAACTCCAAGTTCTTCCTCCTCTTCAGATTGTTACCTCAGAACAGAAAAGCACCTAACTCCTCTGGTCAGAGAAAGACAAATCTCATCAGTATTTTGGATAAGCAGGAAACAAGGCAGGAACTCAGGTTCTCTTGATTGGGTTGTTTCAGGCAAGAGCTCCTCAACAGTACATACTCAGACATACAAGTTTATTATCTAATAAAAAGCAACAAGTGATCAAGACAAGACAGTGGAAGATAAGCAGGAGTTAGGAATATATCACATAATCAGAGTCTACTACAAACAAAGATGAATACAAATAGGTATCTGTTCAAATTTTAAATCTGCCAAATTATCACAAAGAATATAAAGCAGTTTTGTTTGAAAGGGTTTTTGTGAATCCATTCAAGAGAAAAATGTTGAGAGTAATATTGCTCAAACTCTCAGCAAACCTTAATGAGATAAGAGACCAGAATGGAAGAAAAACAGGAATCTGTAGTAGTTTCTGTTTTGCCCCAGTCTTCCAGGTGACAGGGTTGTTAGTCATAATATGGAGTTCAAACCAGTAGTTTTAAGATTCAGGGAAATTTCTGACAGAAGGGACACTAGCTCTAAGCAACTTTCTACCAGTTCTAAGAGGTAGCTTGTGAAGGTACGCTCCTAGCTAGACTTAAACAGTATTTCAGTCAAACACAAGGTATCAGTAACCTGTCCACCATAGCCTCTCAATTCCCACTTGCTTCAAATGGCTACATTTGATCCTTTTTACCTCTGGATGCACACACCACGGCAAAATTTCTGTATTTCTTGAAAATTCAAGGCTCTACTACAGTCTTTATTTACTACAGTTTAATCACTTTCCTTTCTCATAAGGGATCTCAACTTTAAACAAAGAATTCACTTTTAATCTACATAGGCTGATACTTGCACTCGGGAGTAAAAATGAAAAAAACCCCCACATAGTATCTATAGTGGGACTCCATATCAACTTGTAAGTGATACAACTGAATGTGATCTCAAGTAGCAGAGACTGGAAGGGAGCCTGGGAGATCATGTAGTCCAAGTCCCCATGCTCACAGCATAGAAAATAGAGCAGGTTGCTTAGGGCTGTTCCCAGTCAGATTTTTGGTATTTACACAATGCATACTCCGCAGCCTCTCCAGGTAATCTACTCCTATTTAACCCTTCCTGGATTAAAGAAACAGTTTTTTCTTACCTTTCAGTGGAGTTTCCTGTGTTTTAAATTTGTGTTCGTTGCCTTTTGGTCCTATCACTCGGTATCACAGGCAAGTCTGCCTCCATCATCTTTACTCTGTGTCAGCAGGTATTTATACATCGATAAGAACTCCCCAGCAGCTTTCTCTCCTCCAGGTTAAACAATCTCTGCTCTCAGCCTCTTCTTGTAAGGCACACTAACCTTCACCTTCAGGCAGCTTTGCTAGACCTTCTCCAATCTATCCCTGTTCCTTTGTACTGTGGAGCCCAGAACTGGACACAGCAGTACAGATGCAGTCTCGCCCGTGCTGAGGAAAGGACCTCCTTCCTCCAGGCACTGATCACACTCTCCGGGAAATTCTGTTCAAGATGTTGTTTGCCTCCTTTGTGGCAAGGGTGCATTACTGACTCATGAACAATTTTTGATCCACAGCACCTCTTCTGCACCCCCAGCACTCCCTCCCTAGGGACAGGGCTTTGCATTTACCTTTGTTGAACTTCATAAGGTTCCTCTAGGCCCACTTCTACCTGTTCACTTCTCTGCTCCAAGGAGCAGCACATCCATCTGGTTTGTCAATCCCTCCCCTCAGCTTTGCATCCATCAAGCTTGCCAAGGGTGCAGTCTGTCCTGTCACACAGGTCATTAATGAAGATGTTAAACAGCACGGGCCTCAATAACAGCCCCTGAGCTACACCAAAAGGGACTGGCCTCCCGCTCAACTTTTACGATGTTGATCACCACCCTGAGCCTGGCATTTTAGCCTCGAAATCTGGCATTTCAGCCATTTTCAATCCACCTCACTGTGGATCCACTGTTATCCAGAAAATATTTCATCAGGTTATCAATGAAGAAGTTACATGACAGTTTCAAGAGCCTCATGAAAGGTCACGGTAAAAAAATACCCATTGTTTTCATCCACCAAGTCAGTCTTCTGGCTCAGTTCAGTGTAGAAGGCTATCAGGTTGGTCACACATTACAGCCCCTTGGTTAATCCACATTAACTACTGCCCATCATTTTTCTTCATGTGTTTTCAGGATTATTTGGTCTGTCACCTTTTCAAGGAGAAACATAAAGCTGACTGGTCTGTGGTTCCCTAGATGGTCCTTTTGCCCTTTTCAGAGACAGGAAAGACATTTGCTTGATTCCAGTCCTCAAGACCACCCCCACTCACCATCATTTTAGTTAATGAGAGTTGCCACAAAATTATATTGGCCACTTCTGTCTGCATCCTATTAGGGCCCATAAACTTGTGTACATCCAGTTTCTGTAAGTGCTCTCAAACCTGATCCTCCTCTACTACTGAGAGTAAGCCTTCCTTGCCTGGAATTGCTGAAAGTAAGTCCTACTAGTAAAGAACAAAGAGAAGGAGGCATTGAATGTCTCAGTTGCTTCCACATCCCTTATGACCACATCCCCTCCCCATTCAGCAGCAGGCCCACATTTTCTCCAGTCTTTCTGATGCTAGTTATCCGTAAATGCCTTCCTTGTTGCCACTCGCATATCCATTGTCAGATTCAACAGCACATGGACATGGACTTTCCTACCTAGACACATCTTTGCATGCTTGGACAATGTCTCCAGGCTCTCCCTGGGCCACATATCTCTGCTTCCACATGCTTCCTTTTTGTGTTCAAGCTTTTTCACAAGCTCCCTGTTCATTTAAGCAAGACCCCTGGTGCTTTTTGTGCCATTTCCTATTCACTGCAACATGCCACACTAGAGCTTAAAGAAGTAGTCAAGCAGCTTTCCTGGATCTCTCTACTCAGAACCATCTTCCAATTATTTTTCTAAGAAGATCCTTGAACAGAACAAAAATCTTTCCTCCTGAAGATCATGGTTGCAATCTTACTCTTTCCTTTGCTGTTTACAATTCATATCTTGAACTCTTCTATCTCATGACCACTGCAGCCAAGACTACTCCTAATCTCTACATCCTCACCCTGTTGTTCCTTGTTTGTTAATAACAGGTCCTCAATCACTTGTATTGAGATACGGGCATCAGTGCAAGCCAGAAGTGCCCTTGGTTATTTATTCCCTGCTGTGCTGTCCCTCCAGAAAATAATAAGCATGAATCAAGCCCAGTATAAGCATCAAAGCCCATGAACATTAAGCTTGAGTAGTCCAAGGAAAGCCTCATTACTACTCCTGACCAATAAGCTCCCAATTGGCTCAATGATCTCTAGGCAAAGCTGCAGGCAGCCCCACTGCTCTCACAGCAAATGGCAACTCCCCTTTACCACCATCCCAGCTTGCCCCTCCTGGCACCTGTATTTGTCCATTGCAGTCCTCCAGCTGTGGGAGCTATCTCACTCAGCAATGCCAATAAATATCATAGCTCGGTCCTAACTGAATTTTACTCTTCCATAATATCTAAAAACAACTTGCTGACAGTACAGTGAAGATTTAACTAGGCATGGGTTCAGCAGCTTTACTTTTAAGAACCCCAACATGAAAATAAGGTACCATCAAACAATTCACCTGTTCACAAGGCAAAGTCCTTATGTCTTGGAGAATTTAGCTGTGGCCACAAGAGAACAATATGAGTGTTCATATCAGGGTTCCTGAGGTAAAGCTGAATCATGTTCAAATGAACCTTACTGAGCCAGTCTAAGACAATGCGACACCTGAGCTAAATCAACTGCTGACTATTTCCTGAGTAATATCTGATAATTGACTCCCTTAAATCTTATAGGATACATGCATTAAAGAGGGAGTCACCTTTCCAGGAAAGGGTACCTCCCTAAAAGTCTGCTTATCACATAGATATATCTAACTGCTTCCTCTCTCTGTAAAAGGATCTCTTAAGGCTGCAGCACAGTTGCTCTTTCTTTACAGCATTCAGACCAAAGAAGGAAGACAGCATCATTCCATTCCACAAAAGAAAATTCAGGAATAAAGCAAAGACCAGTTGTATAAAGAGCATCCTGCAGTGGCAGCTTTTTCATGTCCCTACAGACTGGCAGAGCCACAGCTTCAGTACCACTTAGAGATACACACCTGTAGTCCTGACCCAAAGAACTGAGGTGTTTTGCATTTTAAAAAGGCAAGTACATGGTCTCATCAAGACTAATAATTGCTTGCCAGGAACTGTCCCACCTTTATGGTCCACACAAAAGAAAGACCTTAGAGTGCCAACAGCTTCTTAATGTAGGGCAGCAAACTAAGCACATAAGTATTTCTGCATTTGTATAATATACCTCAGAGAATCTAAAAATTTGCAGCATAATAAAAAAAATTTTAAAAGCAAGTCCCACAGATATTTTTATTAGCAGACACAGAAACAATTAGGTTGAAAGAGACCTCTGGAGGTCACCTAGTCCAGCTTCAGTGTCAGTCTCATCCAACCAGTGTCAGTAACTGGTAAGAGCACACAGAACAAAAACAGAGCATTGAGGTAGTTCTATTTAGTAGCAAGGAATTAGGAAAAAATCCTGGTTATACAGCCCCAAGAGAGACTGAAGGGAGTTTCTGATCCCTTAAGGTTTTTGAAGACACTATCTTTGACAAAAAGGCCAGAAAACTAACACCTAAGTATCAGCTGATTGCTAGGATTTCTAGTGATACAGTTCCTCACTCTTACTAGAGTTCAAGATATATCACTCCACTTGCTAAGCAATGCTTAGCAATTCCCAAATCAAAGTGGTTTGCCTTCATTATTCCTTATAGAAGGATATTGCAAAGGCTCACTGAACAGCTAGAGGCCTCCAGATTTATCTGTCAATTCATATTCCAGTCTGTTATGCTCACATGATCTTTACCAACCTGATCCCACAGAAGCAATACAAACCTTGCAACAAAAGCATATGAAGAAGTAGCAGCAATTTCTTGATCCCAGTGACTTGCAGTAACATCTGATACAGAATATCCCTAGAGCACAAGCAGCTACTAGTAGGTTAGTACTTGGTGTTTGAACTTTAATATAGGGCTAGAAGTTGCACTAGAGATTATGTGTGGAACTGGCCTCCAACATAATCCAACTGAGTTCTATGCCCCCTAATGTCCTCTCAGGGGTTTCTCAGCCTTAGGAGGAAGGTGGGAAAGATGTTCACTGCAAGAGATACAGCAGCCAGTGCCTTGTCCTAGTGTGAGCTCTGTCAATGAGCTGTCACAAAGCTTTTACACTGGCAGCGAGGCAAAAGCTGATGCCTTGCACAGGCTGAGGGCAGTGAGCTATAAGGGTTATCCCTCTGCTTGTGGTTACGTCTTGAGGAAGAGGTACACTGTTTATTGAAACATACAGCCAAGATTAAGACAATGAAAAGACCAGACATCAAACAAGTATCAGCAAAAGCAGCTTCACAAAAGGTGATGAACATACACACGTTTTAAGTTCATCTCTCAACCACAGAAGAGATCATATGCAAGACTTAGCTGTCTACACAAAAGAGTCTGAACAGCTGAAAACATATCTGAAATATTCCAGATTTCTTTTGATAGCTAGTTTGTCCATTTATTTAAACTATTTTTTTTCCTCCCCCACTGCTTGAGACTGCGTTTGGGATTGGTTAGTTGTTAGGAAACTTAATTTTAAGTTCTAGCAACACAAATGTTGAAACTGCAATCTTTCCCATCCAGTCTCTCCCCACACTCCTAAGAGCCTGTACCTGACACTCTTCAGACAGAAGGCCAAGTCTTCGGTCACATACAGATATTCAATGGCTGTATACTACAACTATAAATACTGAAAAGTATTTCATTCATTTTATTAAAAAAGTAAGCAATTTTAATCTGGCTGAACATGCAACACTGTCAATGTGCTTCTTCGTACTAGGATTCTGTTAACAGATCATTTAAAACACCAACAAAAACCCCAGAACATTTCCTCTGATACAGAAATTTATTCATCTTTTCTGAAGGCCCAAAACATCTACAATTGTTTATATTAAAGTCTGCAAGCTTCCAATTATGTTATTTTAACTTGGTTACAGTTTAAAAAAATTCTAAAGCAGTTGACAGCTCAGGTAATTGCCTTCTTGATAGGGAGATGAATTTACAAGCAGACTTCAGTAGTCAATCCATTTGTATTAAAGACAGCATCCAAATACTTGCATAACAGGTTGAAAAGGTATGTCAGAGAACATTCACATTGGTTTCAAACATCATTAGGACCAGGAATCAGTCTTAGGATCCCCATTTACAGAGACAATCACACTAGACCAAGATTGATTGCCCTCAGTTTACAGGCCTGCTTGCTTAGATGGACAGTCTTTTGATTCTGCTGAATATCTTGTCTCCTTCTAAGAAAAAAACCAAAAAATTCTCCTTTTGTGCTTCATCACACACTTGAACTTCTAAGTATTTGATTCAGTATTGTTTAATATCAGCACTAACAATAAAAGCCTTGCTGCCAAACAATAACAGCACAAGTCCAGAAGACTCTTAGCATAAGTAGGTATGAACTACACAGAAATAGCAAATTATAGCTCCTATAGTCAGAGGGTCCCTGACCAACGTTAACACGTTGTGATTTTTTTATTTTGGCTTCATATGACTGATTTCTAAGAGGTGTTATTGCTTAAGGGATTCAAATATCAGCATTGAAACAACAATAAAAATGCATTACCCTCCCTCTACAGTGAAAGGTGAGAAAAACTCCAATGCTTTACAACAGCTTTCAGCATAGTCTACACACCTGACAGAGCATCTCCTAGATCCTTCCAATTCCTGCCAGCTTTACTTACTTAAACAAAAGGATCACAAAGGCATTACAGTTGCCTCTCTTTCAAAACTTCAGGGTAACTTAAGCTACTGTCAACACACCCTACTTATTTCCTACAAATATCAGAAACAGTAGTGTAACTACTGCCAGTAATATAACACTGGGAAGACATCTACTGCCTTATGTAGAGGGCTGTTCAGACAGGGATGTAAAGAACAGCCAGCACACAGACAAGAACTGCCTTGTCAAATTGCAATCACTGAGACTTTTGGGATGACAAGACAGTTCCAGAACCTTAGACTTTTAGGCGTCTTCCCCACAGAGGTGTCATCTAGTCTTTCTGACAGCTGCAAGATTTACAGCTTTAAGGTGACATACGGCAACTATGTATGCCCCTACAACAGGTAGTTTCCAACACATGTAGTGACAGTCAGACTCATAGCAGCTCTTTCAACTGGCAAAAGGCAAATACAGAATAAAAACCACTTCCAGAAACTGTTGCCAGAGTTAGCAATCCTAATTATTTCTTATTGCCACTCTGGCAGATGTGTCCTCAGCTGTATTCTCCACCTTTCAAAGCCATCCAATATATCTGCATACCTCATACTTGAAAAAGTAGACCAGAAACCAAAGTATGGGTTTGTTCTTGAAACAACACCACTACTAATGACAAAAATTATTGGAGGAAGACCAAGAAATAGCTTTTTAAATTCTTACACAGAGTAAGCATGCAATAATACAGGAAAGTTGCATGCTTCAAACTTCCTCACAGGCACTGCAGATGGTAGCCTGGTAACTAAGAGCCAGGAAAGCTAACTCAGTAACTTAGGAGTGACAGGATGGGAGTAAGTTCCTGTATCACCTTTTTGATGCAATAGGTAGAAACCAGAAGAAAAGCCTTAATGACATGAAGGAAGAGTTCAACAGTAGCATTACAGTAGATGCAATAGAAGTAATGAAGGATAAATATCTTAATAGGACCACACTACGTTTTTTAGGGTCAAAAGGATATTTGTAAGGTTTTAAATTGTATCTAGCTACTTAAGAATTCCCAGAGCCTCAATGAATAGCAGTTAAAACAGATATACAAGTATAATCTGCAAGGATTTGCACAAGCCTTGGATGTGACTATCTGAAAAGAAGCCTAGGGTAAATATAATACTTCAGGTTTAAGAGATACTATAGCATCTAGGGTGAGAGAAAGGAATTACTGATGACAACCTCTTAGTTTCAGTTAAGTGCCCATGCTGAACTGACTGCTATCTGAAAGACCATACTGAAAACAATGTTTTTTAAGTACTGCCAAAATAAGGTCTAAGACAATTGCAACTCAGTTAACACAATCAGAGTTAATAATGAAGATAATGTTACCCCACAATTAGTTGAACAGGAAGAAACCAAAAAACACAACTCGAACAACAGAAAGAAGGGCCAGCAAAGAAGCAAAGCTCACACAAGAGAGAAAAGTAAGAGAAACCAAAGCAGACAACGCTCCAAAGAAAAAAGAATAAATTACATTAACAAAAGGAAAAACATGCTGAACTAGGACTGACACCAGCAAAGTCCTAAATATTTTGTCATGAATGGCTTCATGTTCATGTCTGTAGAATCAAGGATGAAGAGACTCTCTAGAGGAACTGATGATAGGGAACTCCAGACTAAGGACAAACACGAGCAGAGGTGAAAGGGATGCTGTTAGTGTTGGCAAGAGGTGAAGAAGACTGTCACAGGCTGGAGAAAGTCACACAAACAGCTGGCAGTCTGGTTAGCTAACAGAGCCATGTTAATAACTGCTGCCTCAGACAGCTCTGCATTCCAGGGCTGGCAAAACTACAGCTTTGTCAGACAGCAGCAAGTCATGAGCACTCAAACACCACGGATTATGTGTGAAACATATTAGGAAAAACCAGCTGGCTGCAGATTTTTCACTTCTTGGTTAACAAGAAGTTTCAACAGAGAGTGATAAAATAAGCAAGAGTTCAACAGTGGCATTACATGCTCATGACAACCTTGATTTTCCACTGAAGAACTGATGTTTTTTTTCTGAGCTACGTCTTCTGGAAGTATACAGAAATCCAAACTTTGGGGTATAGTGGAGGCATCTCAACATTGGTCACACAACTCTCCTTTCCAGAAAGAGACTTCTTAAACTTCGAGTAAGAAATCCACACAGACTATGTATATATGACCATCTTTCAGTCAAGCCCCTTTAGAACAGCTGCAGCTAAAGCACGTTTGTCATTCCACACTCTCCCCTCCAACTTTAAAAAATCCCATACACTTAAACACAGTACAGGTAAAGTCACATAGCACTATGAAGCTAACATGATACAAGACTTAAAATATGAATTGGTAGAATAGGATGAAGCAAATGCAAATTAAACTTGAAGGGAGAAACAGAATAAATTCTAAAAAAACCAAACCCTCACATTGCGTCACCCAGTATTTTCATGCCAGCTTTCCTGGGGGACAGGGTGAAAGCAAGCCATGCTTCTGGCATACAGAGAGACAGCAAAGGAGAAGCAGGGTTGAGCAAAAGAGAAAAGCAAGAAGCTTTCAGAAGTCCCATCAGATTTTAGTGGGTACCCAAGTAAAATAGTTTACTAGAAAGTTGAAAACTAAATTAGTATGTACTAGCAGAAAACAGCCTGGTCAAGAGATTGGCAGGTCCTCCAGAAACTGGCTGGAAAAAAAACCAAATTCAAGATACACAAAGCTTGATCTTACAAAAGAAAGATACACAAAGAAAAGAACAGTGAATAAATATACTCATTAAAACAAATATAAGGAAAAGGAAGCTGAAAGTGTCAGCACTGCTGAACTGGAAGGACAACAGACACAAAGCACCAAGGGCTATGGAGACTTACAAACAATACTTTGACCAAGTGATAGTTAAAAAGAGGAAACTCGGAAGACAGGATGAAAAGTCATCAGAGAATTTCAGACTCTGATCTTGAAAAACACAGCTCTAAGGTTTATGCTATGGAACAACATACATATGGAATTCCATCAGCACACAACTCCGAGCAGCATTCAGCAGTGCAATCTGAAGTACCAATAACACATAAAACACACAACATGCTTCTTCCAGAAAGCCACTGGTTACGATGGGTCTTTTACATGGTAACCAGACATCATGTATCAAGAAGAGCTGTGTTAGAAAATGGTTAGGAAGAGTTACAAAATATAAAGACCCATTATCTTTGCTATAATCCATCTCACATACTTCTTAGAGTTATATATTAGGAAAATACAGTCTTTTTTTCTGATTGTGGACTGCATGACTTATGTGTAGAGTGGGGAAAAAAAGTAGCACACACAAGATTGGGAAGAGAATTTACAAACAGGGCCATTTCTGGTTGCTCAAATAAAGCTCACTGTACTCCACACCTCCACTTGACGTGGAGAAGGACTGAACAAGGCAGCTCTGGCGTTAATCATACAGTGTGAACTCCTAGTTGCTATTCAGGAAGCATTAAACTTAATAACTTACTGTGTAGTCACCTCACTTAGGGTAAGATCTTGATGAATTGACTGTAGATGAAAGAGGAATGTGCTACATTTTTCCTTTTCAAAGCTACAAAATCCAAGGTAAATACAAATGTCTCTCTAGTTTTGTGCAGGAAAAAAAAATATTAGACTAAAGCAATGTAAGATTTGACCGTAATATAATCTTTTAAATTTCATTCATCACCAAAGCTGCATCTGTGACACATTTAACCAGACACAAACATCCAGATGCACTGAGCCTGGCATTTTGACTGAGTCAGCATGGCAGGGAATATTGTTCTGGACACTCGACATTCAACTCAGCTGGTATCTCCCTGGCATCGGCCAGTGCCCTCCCGAAGGCCAGAGCCCGCTCCGGATCGATACCTGGCAGCGAAGGAACCGGACGCGGCCGTGAAACTTCAGGAAAGGGCTGGGCCAGTCATTGCATAAAGCCCCGGCTGGGGGTTCCCCGCTGGAGGCCGAGGCAGCTGCAGCCCAGCCCACGGAAGAGCGGGAAGCGGCTCACAGGAAAGGTCAGGCTGTCTGCCTGCCCGCACTGCCGCTGCTCCCCACCGGGACCCCGCTGCCGCCCCAGGCCCGGTGTCGGGAGGGGCCGCCCGCCGGTCCCGCCGCCCCTGCAGACGTGGCGCGGCCTCTCCCCGGGCCCCGCAGCCGCCCCGAGCCGGGACCCGCCGGAGCAGCGCCGCGCCCGCCCCGGGCCCCCGCGCCCCCCCGGCCCGCGTACCCTTGGCCTCGCAGTCCGCGCAGTACTTGTTGTCCTCCTCCCGCAGCAGCTTGGCCAGGATGGCCTGGTGCTGCTCGTTCTGCTTCTGCGCCTTCTCCCGGCAGGAGCGGGTGGCCATGGCGGGGCTGGAGTGGGGCTGGAGCAGGGCCGGGAGCGCTCCTGCCCTGGCGCGGCCACGGGAACCGGCGGCCGCGAGCGCCGACTTCCTCAACCGGAACTACTTGCGGACGCGGACGCATCCGCCTCCCTCCCCGCCCGCTCCCAGGGTGGCGCGCGCCCACGCCCACCCTCAGCGACGGCAGCCCCTCGTTCCGGAGGTGACAAAGAGTCCGCCGGGCCTCTAATGCCGTGCCGGGATGGCGGCCCTTCGCGGCGCTTCCCAAGGAGCACAAAACCCCGCCCTGCTGTAGAAGGGCACGGAGCGGTGCCCGGGCACAAGGGGTCACCTGGAGACGGCAGGTGCTGTATCCATCCGCCGGCGCGTCACCCCGCCCTCCAGGTGGGGCCCGCGGGGAGGGAGGGGCCCGGGCGAGCCGCCGCACCTGTGCGCGCACCGCCCCGCCCCGCCCCGCCCCGGCCGGGAGGGGAGGGGTCTGTGGGGTGTCCTGCAGCCCGCGCCTCTCCAGCTGCCGGCACATACCCCAAAACACATGGCCAGGGGAGCTGCCAGAGGCCGTGGGATGGGGACAGCCCCTGTCCTTGTATTTACCAACCCACCGGGGGTAGATACCCGAAAACACACAGCCGAGGGATTTGTCAGAGGCCGGGGGATTGGGACACTCTGTGTCCTTGGGGCTCTTGTCTCTTTCTCCAGGCCAGTGCTCGGGGAGAAAAAATGCAAAGGTTTTACAGCCTTTTGACTGAACGGACACTGCCATAGCCTTAATTTGGCCTCTGAACTTTCTCCAAGAGTACATATTTCGATCTGAAAGCTTTACAGGCAGCAGAGACCTTAAAATGAGGAAACTTGCTTTTCCGCTCCTGCTGAGATGGCGAGGTGCTCTGAGGAAATCAGAGCTGAATCCTGAGGCTGCTCTGTGAGTTGGACCAAAGGTACCTGCAGAAAAGCATAGCCCGGGCTGATTTTCTGGGACCGAGGCTGCACGTCTACACCCTCCACAGTACCAAGTCTCTGTTGTTCCCTTCCTCCATTTTGTGTCGGGTCCCTTTGCCTCTGCTGAGTACTCTGTTACACTCTGTTCACCAGTAACATCCTTCTTGTCAGATCAATTCTAGCTTGCTGTATATTTTTGCCTCTAATCCAACCCTTCTGGAAAGAGCTGAAGCCTATATATAGCCTGTAAAATACTTATGTGAGGCATAAGTATTTGAGGCAGATGGAAATTCAGGTCTTTTCCCTCTCAGCCATTAAATTACTGAATCATTCTCTGTATCTTTCTTGGATAGAAGAGAGAACTAAATATCCCCTAAGTTTGGAAGAGTTGCAACAGAAAAAAATTAGAATACTACACATCAAGTTAATTAGTAGTTAAACTAGCACCTAACATGGGAAAATGTGTTTAGATGTCCCTTAAGTAGAGAGTTGTGGTCTGCCTATACACTGGGACAGTGTCCTGGCCAGTGAGTTAGTGGGTAAGAGGTTGCAAAATGAGGATATGGTATAAATACATAATTCTAATAGGGAGTTTAGCATCCTACTTGGAGCAGGCATTAAGGGTTAAAACCAGAAATACAGAATGGCACAGAAAAGTTGAGCTCCAGCTTCCTTACAGTGCATAAATCCAAAGACTTGCTGCACCAGAAGGTGTGTAACACAAATGTTACTGATATTTGCCACGAGTCCCTTGCCTAGGGACTTGATTACTGGGGCACAATAGTCCTGGCTGCTTAAACATGACATTAAACAGGACTGACCTCTTCTAGTTGAATACTTTACCTACAAGCATATAACTGTTTTCTAGCCCAAAGTGGTTTAAATTACTGGACTATTTTTTTTTTTAGAGAAAACCAGCTTCAGCTGGAAAGGCAGCCTCTACTCCTTGCTGTTACCTCAGGACTCTGAGGAACAGTATGCTTTTGCTGTGGGGAGGAATACCCTGAGAGAGAAAAGGACATAAACTTGCCTCTCATATGCTAGGTAAGCAGCAGCATTGCCATTTTAGAAGAAAATAATAGTTGCTTTTGTAGGTGACAGACTTGACCTGTAAGTTACACATAGTCTGAAACTCTCTGCCATATTGCCAGAAGGTATCAAATAGCTTTAAGCAATTGGTTTAATTTAATGTTCTTTTCTCTGGATCTAATAATGATACATGACATGAAAGTGGCTATTGATCCAGTTCCTGTGCTTGAAAAAAACCTACACAAGAGCAGACTAAGTATCTTGTTTAGCACGTGCATTTGCCCTTAGTGCCTTAAAATTAGAAGCTGCGTCTTGATTGATGTGGGATATCATCTTCTAACTGTTGAGCATGAAGATGTGCTGCTTGTGTTCAGCTTTGAAAATTATCCTTTCCTTCTAAGTACTTCTGCTACTGTAATGTAGTAGAAATATGAAATCACCTGCTTCACCATGGGGTGAGATGAATAGGATATTAATATTTTAATGGATAGTGCTTTGAAAAGAGCATGCTGTAAATACATCATTAGGTGTTTCCCTCAGAGCTCAAAAGAACTGAAGAAGGACAAAAATGTATCCCTTCTGTGCCTGTGCTAATTTTTCTAGAGCCTGAAGAGAAGAAAATGTTGTAGATGTGAAGTTATTGCCTGAAGCACTTTTCAAATGGGGAAAAAAAGGAAGAAAATATGTCTTTCAGGATACAGTATGATTTAGAGAATGAGTTAAGGTCTGCCCACACCATGCAGTGACATGTAGCACAGAGAGGCCAGAGATGTTGCTCCTTCTAAAGATAGGCAGTTGTCACACTGAGCCTGTCAGCTTGGTGACCTTTCATTAAGCCCAGCCTATGCAATCCAGTTTTGGAATTGTTTAAGTATATGCCTTGTGTTTCAAGACCTGTATCTTCAGAACTGAGTTATTTTCACGAGGCTAACTGAATTTTCCATAAAGTAACATTAACACTGGAGTTCTGTGGTTTTCAATGCTAGAAATTGTCTTGTGTTCAGTAAAAGCAAAGATTTATCCACCATGAGAAAAATCTCTCCCTAATGGTCACTACTTATCATCCTGCAGGCTATTCCACTGTTTTGCAGGGATACATACAGATAACTTGTGAAGTTTATGTTGTCTTATAATCTGATATTCTCTGAATCTAGACACCTTACTCAGAAATCATCCCATAAACCAGCTTTAAATAGTATTTGCTAATCAGGACAGTATTAGCATAAATTTGACTTAATGGAGAAGAATGTATCAGGTGCAAAGTTATTAACTGGATTGAAACCAGGTGTTAAAATAGCTGTGTTTTTCTAATGCCTCATCTTCAAATATCAAAGTCCAGAAATAAACAGGGTTCCAGTTAGAATTGGTGAGTTGAGAATTTCTGATTCATAAGAAACCTTGGTGCTTCAGATATTTTCATGCTCATAAGAAAAAGTAATATATATACATATATATATATAATATATCTATATCTATCTATCTATCTATAAAACTTCCTGGGAAATGGATATTTCAGTATTTCTGAAACTCAGCTCTTCCAAGGCTGCAAAGTCTGGGCAGAGTCTGGGCAGCCCATGGGATCAGATAATGTGGTACCTGTGGTCCTTGGCTGGCAGAGAATGGCAGAACATGAAAATTGACTATAAGCACTGTATTTCAGCAAACACTTCAGATGCAATTTCTATCACAAGCCAAAGACAACCTTGAGCTATGAGCCTGTCACTCTGTCTATCCTCGATGGCCAGCAGAGAGAAACAGACATTCCTGAAGGTGGCTTGTGGTGTCCTCAGACAGGTGTCTGTCTGTCCGGGGTGAGCTGAATTACCATCGGGAAGGGCCTGTGTAAGAAGGTGAGTTACTTCCTTGATTGTTTGTGTCTCCTAATTGACTGTAAAGGGTAGAGAGGGTGACCGTCTCGTACCCGAGTGGGCAAAAGATGGACATTTAAGAAATGGAGTCTCAGCATTGTTTTTAATTAATGAGAATTTTTCAGCAATGTACTTTGTGTAGGAAAATTCCTGCCCAGCTCTAGCTCTGATATTTTCAATCAGAAAAAAAAAGAGAGGAAGCCATAGTAACATCACATTACATGAGATAACATCTGTATCAGGGAGTCTACAACTATGCCAAGGTTTTCCTCATATTTGTCTTCTTTGCCTAAAAAGAAAAATACAGCCCCACAAATAAATTCAAGTGTTAAGAGATGCAGTATTTTTTACACCAAAACCCCAACAAAACAAAACATAACAAACCCCAGCCTTTGAAAATCAGAAAGTTTAGTTTTTGAAGCCCAATATTAATTCTACCTCGATAAACCTTTTTAATGTTAATGTACAAACTACATGTAGATTTGAACATAATACATTACTTTATGCTTTACAAAACTAAAGCTATACTGTACAGAATATACTGATGCAATAAAAAGAATCCTTATGTGATGCAGAAGTTGTTGGGGACAAGACTTTCTAAACTATAGTTGAATATACTGTGTACACAGGAGTAACAAGTTTATATCTCATCATCCCCAAAATGGGTATTAGGTGTTTGACAGCCTTGTAGGGTCACTGCAATGGGGACTGTGGTTGATAGGCATCGTTGGCTTGCCCCAGGAGTGGCATGAGTTATGTGTTCCTACAGTTTGAGCACTTACTGCCTGGCCAATGAAGCAAACAGTTAGAGTGTCGCTCCTAAGATGGTTAGAAAGTATTAAAGAACCAAAATTTATAGGTGAGGCTATATTTTCAATGAATTCTAGTTTCTGTACAGCAACTTGACTGGAGAGATAAGATATTAGAGGCAGTAAATTTTTCCTCGAGTTTCTTCGTTCTTTCTTTACTTCTACGCAGAGACCAAGCACCTGGTATTAGATGAATTAATGACATTATGACAGCCCAGATAAGGCAGCCTAATTTCTATAGCTGCTGAGCATTTGAAATACACTGAAATAGAAAGACTGTGATGTGACTGCAATTCTGAAAATTTAAGCAGAAATTCTGATGCTTCACCAACAGTCTTGTTTTCTTGAGAGTTATTAGTAAATCAGCATTGCAATTGTAAATACAAATTAGTACCTGAGGGGGAAACTGTAAATTAAATAGATGGATGCAGATGACTAAATACATTTCAATGACGTTTGCTGTCAGTCATAATTGTGTAAGCTCAGGAAAAAAATACCATATTGTAGAATACATATACACAATTATGTTTTGAACTAGTGTATGTATTAGGCCACTATATTCTAGTGCTCATGATAATGTAGGATAGTGTAGGTGTAGAATATAAGGAAATGCAAGCTCCATATGGTTTCAATGGAAGCACGGAAGAGATCATAAAAATTAAATGTTTTGCACTTTCCAAGCTCATGGTGTATTTTTAGTTATTTAAGGCTGTTTGTATGTTTCCGTTTGAGTCTTTTCATTTCAATTCATCTCATTTAAGACTGGGTTTTCTGAACAGAGGAACTGTTCGATGGAACTTTGCAAGTCACGCTTTTGGCTCAGTTGGGGTTTGAGGACAAGAATACCAGCCTTAGGTATCAGCAGTTGTTGATATCTAGCCAAGAAGAAGAGCAATAATCAGATGTAAAACCAGCTGCAAAATCATAAATTTGAAACACTAGGGAAAAATATGAAAGAGGGAGAGGGAGAGCTGAGCTCCACTGTTATTACTGTTTCATGTCCTGCGGTGCAAAACGTAGTCTTTGAAGCTTAAAATGTTTTGTTGATGGGTAAGTTACAAGATAGACACAAAAGCTAGGACAGTTTTCGATCTTCACAAGTCTTAATTTTAGCTCTTCCACAATAGGAATTGTGATTCATGTAGCCCATTTTTTCCCTCGAATGAAGTCATGAACTTGCAGAGAGTTTGGGTTAAGGACTGGACAATGAATTGCAAACTTCAGACTGTTGCAGACAGAATAGAATCTAGGTATACACAGCATTTGAGATGGTTTTTCCTCTGTAACATTATGCTTTTCCTTCTCTTTTCTGCAGTACTCTTTAAATACTAGTATGAATAAATCAGTGTGTATCTCTTCAATGCCCCTTATGACAAGGGGTGATTAATAATTGTGTGCTACATCTTACTTGTTTGGAAGTCTGCGGTGGTCCTGCCAATGCTGCCTGTTTTTGTCTTAGAATCATTCTCAGAAAAGTGGAAGAGTTGAGGACAAGCCTTTTAAATACTTTTGTTTTACGTTCTCTTCTTTGAGATAATTTCATACTGGGGGAGACTGAGGGGGTGGGGTTATAGCAAAGCATACTGGCTTCTGACTGTCTCTGAAGTCCACAGATGCTGAAGGAGAATCATTTCTACTTCAAAAGCTGGATATTTTTAGTAAGCAGTGAGTCTTTTATCAAGAAAAGAATGTCCATAACACTCACAAGATGAGCTTATATCTGCAGGAAAACGTTTTTCCTCAGCTACTGGATACTGAAGAAATGAGAAAAGTGATTTGCTGTACAAAAGCAAAAAAAAAAGAAGCTCTTCCTTCAGCCCCTCTTTGATCTATCACTTGAGGAGAAACATATTTGGATATGCTCCCAGGGCAGTGGCTACATCTGGCAGATAAAAAAGTCTCCTGTGGGTCTGCCTCTCAAACATGAAGCCAGTGATGGTTGATGTGCTGTTTTCCTTGGGTTTTGTACAAAAGTGGCAGTTATACTGCACAGGAAGTGTGATGTCAGGAGAATATGAGCTCTGACTCCAAGAATTTGCAGCTCTCAAATAGCTGCGTGGCAGTGTGTGCAGGAGAACGGGAAACCTCGGACAGGCATCTGACTGGGATTGTCCCCAGCTCACTAATTTGCTTCAACCTTTTACTCCTCGCTTTAGACTGACTCTGGAATTCCCTCCAGATCAGACCAAGTTTTCGCAGAATAGGAAATATTTTGTGGAAATCCCGTCATAATTGTGTTGCTTTTCAACAGGAGTATTTTTCTCCATACAGAATCTAGGCTGGTCCTTTGCTCCGGAGCTCTTTCCTTTTCTTTCCTTGTTGTACTCTATGGTGCTGCCATGTTTGATTTACTGACCCAGGCCCAGACATATACATGCCATGTAAAAAAGAAAAATTACCATTGCAGTGTCTGTGCTTTTATTAGTACAGCATCTTTGATATCAAAGTGCTGCTCAAAATACTTGTACAGAAAAGCAACTGAGATTTTCTAAATGCAGTATTATTTTGATAGTTTAAAAATAGGCTTCTATCTTTAGAAAGAATATTGAATTTTCTCTTTTATGGCTTAATGATTTGGTGTTATGACAAACTTAATCAATCTGATGAGTCCATGTTCAGTGTTCTGGCAAATATAATCAGCCCTAGAGTGTTTTCTTACTCCCCAAAGGCACATCCTTGCTGTTTTTATTTCATTCCTATGTTTCATCTGGAAACCATATTTCTCTTTCTTGAGGTAAAATGTACTGTTCTGAGACATACATTGAAAGCCATGTGTTCAATTTACTGAATATAAAATTATCTTTTTATTTAGGAAGTCAAAGGAGAAGGTTATAGAACAAAAAGTCTAGCAAGGTAATGGGCACAGAAGTCACAGAGAGAAACAGGAAAAGATGGATCTTATAAAAATCATAGGGCAGATTTAAAGACAGTTTGTAGTAATAAAAAAGACTGTTAGAGACTCCAAGACAAGTCCTATGCCTCATTTCTACAAATGATCTACACAACATACACGTTTGAGTGCAAGATCAAGATCTACTTTCCATAATTCATTCCTTGCTTCTGAATCTCCATGTTGTGTTCTTTAATGTCACTTGTCTGCCAGATAATTCTAGAGTCTTTGAAGTGCAGAAAGATAGTCTATTTTCAGGCTTTACTCCCATGCATAGTTGCAGTATGCACTGCGAAGTCTTTGGGGGAGGGAGTTTTCTCCTAAAAATATGAAGCATGTAACTGAGTACTATAAAATAATGAAAAAAAAGAAAGCAGAGATATTCAAGACTAAAAATAATGTATCTTATAGATGATGTTGAATCTACTAAAGAGGATCATTTAACAAGCACTGCTTTTTTTTTTTAGAATTTCAGTGCTGATTCTGTGAAGATATGTAAGTGCATGGAGCAGCAAAGCTGACCATTTCTGTTCCTCAGGAGGTGAAGGGCAGAGCCTGTGGTATGGAGTGGGGTGTACCCTTCCTACTGCAGGAAAGGCAAAGAGAAACTTTACGCTGTGTGGTAACAACTGCTTCACACCAATAGCTTTAGTACATTGGTAGACCCTGCACGTTTCTTGGATGTTGTGCAGAAGAGGCCTGTCGTAATCAGATCAGTTGCAGGAATGACCCGAAACAGGCAGGGTATTGAAACAAAAAATATCCCACATAACACATGAATACTTCGTGTGTCACGGTAATTTAGACTCAGAGCTCTACTTAAATGTTGTTGTGTTAACACTGCACCTTTAATAATTGTCTAGTGCTGGGCAGAACATAATTACTTGCTCTCTAAAGGACAATTTGTAATCAGCAATGTTGTCCTTACAACTCTGATGATTGAGATCATCTCAGTCTTCAGTTCAAACGACACACCCAAGGTCAGCCATTATCTCTATGTAGTACTATCATAGTCTGACAGGAATTGTCTGTAGTATCCACACGTGGAGCATTCATGTCCATGGCAGCTCTTTAGTGCCAGATAATACTTTTGGTATTCTCTGTACTAGGCAGTACAAGTGGTTGGCGTTAGCAGGAGGCTCTTAATAAGTGAATTAACAATAGTTAAAGTTAAATAAAATGGTAGCATATTTTAAGTGATGTCAAGTAATTTAAATTTATAGTTCTAACAAACCTTAGATCTTAACAAACTACAAACATTCTTAAATTCTGATAATCATGCAGCTATTTAAAATGTCATCCTTTTCACACACTATTCAGTAGAAATCCTAATCAGAGTGCTGAACCCTTTCAACTCACTCAGATGAGACCTGTGATGAGAGTATGACTTTTAACCATTGGAAAAATGCAACCCAAAACTTTATTTAAATTGCATCTGATGGAAAGGTGTTGTTGGACACGTGTCTTCCTCTGCTATTTCCATGGGAGATGGTTTTTAGTTTGATTACACTTGGATGTTAAGAAATAATTAATTTCATTTCTAGTTTGGGACCTGTTTTCCATGAAATTTCTCAAGATCAGCATGGTATGGTTTTTCTGTCTCCCTGATGATTCTGAAGTCCTGTCAGTCAAAACACTGCAACCAGTTCACAGCTTCCCCTGGTTTTAGCTGAATTTCACTGCCTGAGCCTCCGATAACCAAGCAGCAAATTTCCCTGGGTGACACTCCAGTACTGAAATTTATCCATGTCAGTATTATACAAGTTCCTTATATTCTGACTTTCTCACTTTGCATTTGAATAGTTAAAGACACGACTTCATGTCCTTCGAGTTGCAGCCTTCAGAGACATGACAGACTAACTAAGCTCTTTAAGTGGCTCTCTAATTTCAGGGTGGGTTGCATGACATTGACGGTGTAATTTAAAACTACAATGCTGAGCTTTTTAATCTTTTTTTTTTCTAGCATATATTTCCATAACCTACTTGTGTCATATAAAAGGAAAGCAAAAATAATTTCCTATGGCTTTTTTTTTTTGACTGAAGATTTAACTCACCAATTGCATCAACCTTCCTTCTGCACTGCACAATAATGTAACCAGGCAGATTTGTCAACACATGTGATGTGTGTTTTCTTGTACTTTGCTGTGATGTGTCTAGGGGCTGTAGTCAGAGGTAGCATATTTGTCTGGGTGAAATGGGTCTAATCCAATAGGGGTGGACCCAGATCTGGCTTTGGCCAAGTCATCCCACCTCCAAGGGCTTCATTTCCCCATGAGTACAATGTACATAATGTACTGATCTTTTAATGTCATACCAGATTTATAGAGGTGAAGTGCTGCTAAATAACATTTTACTATCAAGTCCTGCATCCCTGGAGCTTGGATTAAGATGAAGGTGTTTGCCTTGTGTTCTTTTGCTCTTTCTGAAATATCTACCTGCTATGCATCTATTTTTAGAAGATGGCATGGATTTTGAGGTTCAAGGAAACACTTGCTTCCTGCACTTAAGAGCAGCTGCTTCACTTTGTTGACCCTTTACAGCCTTAAGTTGTCTCAGCTACAGGAGGGTTTCTGGCATGACTCATCCTGGAATCGAAGCTCACAAGAATATGCATCAGGGGAGCAGAATTAGAAAGTAAGAAGGTTTTCCCACTTCTGATTCTATTTCTGGCTGAGGTTGAATACCCCATGTGTCTTAGATTCCGTATCTCTTAAGCTGAAGACTCTTCTCAGAAGCTCTTGCCCTTGACAAAACCAGGGTGAAGACTGAAGAGCCTGCAGAGCTGGTCTCCAGCTGCACAGTGCCCAGTGGGTGGGCACCATTGTTGAAAATGCCTGCACTGGGTGCTCTGCGTGCACTCCTTACATAGGTGAAGGTACAGCCTTCTGGTTTAGTCCTAAAGCTGCCATCTTTTACCTGTGGTCAGAACAAAAAGGTCGTATTTTCTGCTATGGAAAAGCTCCTTTGTAGTAAACTAGAAATAGAGAGTAAATATTTTTAAAGTGTTTTCACTTTTGTTAATACAAATGTGGGTGAAAGAAAACATTTAAAAATATATCAGATGAAATCTACATGGCTGAGAGAGCGTGAAGCTTTGCTATTAGTGAATGATTGCTGTAAGGAGTCCTACTCTTTTCCTTTGAATTTTCTGAGATAAGCAATGTCCACGGATGAAATTTATTGAAATTGTACTTGTAGCATGGACACTATGAAAAAAATACTGCTCTTACAAAAGCAAATAATTTGATAGTAAATTGAAATTAAGAAGAAATGGGATTTCTCCTCCTTCAAATAACCTGTTTTTAATGTTAATGAAATCTCAACAAAGAAAAAAAGATCTCCAGGAAGGGTAAAAACTGAGAAAAACTATTGAGTATTACAGGAAAGAACCACTTTAAAGTGGCTAAGAGAGCTTAAGGTGATACACAAGCACTGATGACATTGCTCCTTCCAAGTTTTATTCTGGTCACACACAGATGAACTTGTTCTGAGCAAGGCACCTAAGAACTGACCAAGTGTTGACGTGTTGTAGGCAGTCTGAATGTGACACACGTGATTTAGTGTGTTAACATCTGGGGGTTAGCTGACTTTCTCAAGAGGTCACTTGCCCAGGGACAGCGTGTGTTTGCTTTCACCCCAGTCTAAACAAGAAATGCAGCTTATTGGTCCCCTCCCATGTTTCTCTTGTCCTCTGTGGCTTTGGTGGAGCCCAGTTCTGTAGCTTTTTCTGACATGTGCCCCTGTGCTGTATGAAATAGTCTGCAGGTGTTGACTGGGAGGGACTCTTAGATGCAGCCTCATTTCACAAACAGATTGACCTGGCTGAACAGCGTTACCTCAAATTTTGTTTAGATGTCTCCAGTTGTGTAAATTGCTGTTGATATTAGGTGTGCCAGGATGCTTGTGTTCATCATTGATTCTCTTCAGGTATTTCAGGTTGCATTGTCTTGTATGTGCAATGAAAATAATCCTTTCTTCTTACTGTAAGGGTTTAGGTGAATAATTTCTCTAAAATTCTCTTGATAGCTATTTCTTCTTTGAGGGAGAGGAGAGGCACATGCTGATATAACAAAGAAAACACAAAACAATGTCAGCAGCCTGGAGAGCAGAATGGGACTTCAGCTCTTTGCCTTTGCTCTGATGCTTTCTCAGACTGCATACAGTGTCCACATTTCTCTGCCTTTAAAAATATCTCATATTGACATCCAAGAGTATTAATCCCTGTACACTTTGGAGAGGTAAACTCTGCAAATATATCACACTTGAGTTGATTATTACTCAAGAAGTAAGTAAGGGGTATGTGCCCAAGAATATTTCTAAAGAATTTTTAAATTGCTATTGTCCTCTGCAGACCCTAATTCCTTAGTGCAGTAGCTGGCATTCCCCACCATCAGCCAACTATAATAAATTCATTCACACACACAAACTTCATTGTTCTCGAAGTCTTGTTTTCCTAGTTCTTAAAGACACTTCAGCCCTGACTGATGTGGTTTAGTTCATATGACACAGCCTCTGAGCACTGTTGACCACAAACTGAGAGAACATTAATTACCAAGTATTAGGCTCCATGTATCTTCCAAATTCTTCCCATTGTTTACTGATGATGCAAAGGAAGCATTCTGTGCCAGGTCTGTGACTCCTGCAGAACAGCAATACAGACCACAAGTAGAAGAGCAAATGCCATGAGGTACAGAAGCTGCACAAGCCTCGGCTGGATAAGAAGGGTAAGGAATATGGGCTATAGTTGGCCAGAAATTGATTTTTAATGCCAGGGAAACAGCAAACTGTGCATACCTGAGGAGAAACCAATAATGACACAGTACTCCATCCTTTTGTTTTGGCACATGCAAACAGAAGGCAGGATACAGATCACAAAAATTAGATACTCTTCATATTAGAATTTCAGGTGAAAATAAAGCTCATAAAAATAACATAATAGGATTGAAAACCATATAGATAGGCAAAGGCAAGGATTCACCTATGAGAGTAAATTTTGAAAACAGAACTAAGCAAAAGGCCAAAAGAGAGATTTCTCCACTGAGAAATATAGCTGCATCCGGCAGCATTTCAAATTTTCTTCTCCCATTACTCTAAAAGCATAATGATGTTGTTATTACAAATGAGAAACAGCCAACATGCCTTCTTGTGGCTTCTGTTGAATATTTGCAATGAGAAAGAAATATATCTTTATTCACACTGGATTCAGTCTCACATACATTAAAGTCACTAGAAATGTACAGTTGTTCAGGTCTCTACTAGCTTAAATTTACTCTGTATATTACTTTCTTTAATGATGTTTATCTTTTTATTGACTACCTTTTCCCACTTAGGAAACACTACAGGTCCTTTTGACTAATCACAGCATTAAAACAACTGTGAGAAACTGTTTTCAAGGAGCAGCAGATCAAATTCTCCTTAAATCATTTCCAAAGTTAATTTATACCTTATGTCTAGTCCTGTCTCTAGACATTTTATTTTGTGTAAAAGATGTAGGACTGCTTGAGAACACAGGGTCTGAAAGAGAATTATGTTGAAAAACTATATAGATTTAAAAGCTAAACTATCAGACCATGGTAAGAATTCAAGACTGGAACAGAAAATTGTCCCACTGATGTTCCACAGTGTCTTCTACGAGGGGACTTCTACAAAAGCACTGGGTGATACCTTTGTCAGATGCAGGATGCTGGCCTAGCTGGATTTTAGGCATAGTTCTAGCAGACACTATTAGTTCTTTTACAGTTTGGTGTGTTCCAGCAGGATTCTTCTCTATTTGCCTCAAAAACAGGCATTTGCTGAACAACTTCTCAGCAGTGGAGAAGGGACATTAGTATTTGCCTTTTAAACCAGTCTTGATCTACCTGTAACTTCTTCAGTTTTCAAAATTCTATAAAATAAACTCCAGAAGAAACACTATTAGCTGTACTTTTACTACATAAAATATTTTATTATAATTGTTATCTATGAAGTTTTGATGCATTGTGAAATGGTTTAATGAAGTGCCAACGCCCCACACAGGGATGAAATCTGCAAATGGTTCTGTACAGGTGTGTGTATATATACGTGAATAAGGATATGCAAATGTATGTAGATATTCATGTTCTAGGAACAGTTAAACTTTCAGTTTCAGCTCTGTGTGGGAGGCAGTTTCCTTTTGTGGAGAGGAACAACACACACGTATTGACCAGGGAGAGAACCACGTGATTAGTACTCGGCAGGAAATGCCAGGAGTCCAGACTGCTGCCTCTACGGTGCCTGAGCACACAACGGGGGCTTCGCAGCAGGCAGAGCCCATCTGCCCTGAGAGGACAGAGTTGGGATGCTGTTAGGCAAGCCTGCAGGTTATCCTGCATCTACATGGGGCAGCAGGAAAGCAGGGTGACCCATACACTCTATAGCTGCTTGGGTTTGCCCAGCCTGTAGCCAAGGAAATGAGGGAAAAGAGCTGGAAGTACTGGGAGTGAGGTGATGGGAAAGGATGATGAATTTGGGATTGGATGCAGCATAAAGGACACATGAGAGGGGTCTGTGACAGCTACATGGTGGGTCACACTGCACATCCCTTACTGTTCACAGGAAACTCAGCTGACTGCCTTCCCACAGAACTTGCTCTTGCTGTGTGCCACCAGTGATGCACTGCAGTGTGTGCTACTGCTCATGGACTAAGTAAAACTCACCCCTGCATGCCCGTCAGTGTCAACAAATTACCACGGCATCAGTAGTCAGCCTCCAGTACACTGAACCCTTCCCAGACTCTACAGTAAATCCAGGACTCTTGTTCTTGTGCTTAGAAAAGCAGCATATTCATACTAAAACTGCTTCTGATTAGGCAGCTCTTTGGAGACAGCCTAACTTTTAAAAAACGAAACTAAAAACGGGCAAACACACAGTCTTAGGGAAAAGTTTGTGTGTCCAGGAACAGTACAACATCCAGATCACTTCTGAAGCTTTATAAATATGTCTGGCTGTTGAAGTACAGCAGATAGAAAGGGTTGTATAGACTACAAAGTGAAATTTGGACTGCTATTCCCAAATTAGGTTGTATGAGAATTTCTTAGAGATGAGGCAGCCCAAAACGTTAGAGGAATTTCTTGCCAAATTTCCATATCCCCACTCATCGTCATACCATACCTTACCATTTCTCTCCCAGCAACCACTAGATGATGAAGCAAGTTCCAGAACTAGTTTTCTCCCAAAGGCCAGAAGGAATTGTTCTTTCTTCTGCTTGGGGATAACAAACCAACACCATGTTTTCCAGTGCCACTGTGGTCTAAACTAATGCCAGCATCATAATTAATGCTGCCCTGCCATCAGTCCCATTTCAACACAGTCTGAAAGGACATAACCAATTGTGTTACCATAAACTGAAAGAAAAAGCTCACATACTTCTGTGACAGGGAAAATCTTGGGATTGTGTCAAAGCAGAAATGGATGAACACAAAATAGAGCTAAGAACTGAAACTTCTATTATGGTATAAAATAAATAAGTTTTCCACATTCTGCTGATGACCAGCCATGAAAGGTATGCGGCAGCACTCCAGGTGAAGGCCATTCTTCTTAACAAGGGACAAGCAATCACAGCCACAAGCTGCCAATTCAGGGGTTCAAAACATTCCGGGCTAAAGGGGGTGCATGAGGAGGGACCTGCTGATGGACATGCTGAGGGCCTTCCTTGGTCAGCTGGGGTTTTCTGAACTGCAGGAATACCAGCCAGACCAGCACTGCAGGACTTGCTGCAACAAGGCTATAATAAAAGATCAGTTAGATGTTACAGTGACCTTGCCGTTCAGGAATGGAAGGAAAGACTCCAGAAACAGAGATCTGTTTTCTGGGGTTCAGGGTCCAGCAGTTCAGCCCAGGCCTGATGCAGTTCGGGTGAGGAAGCCTATTCCTGCCTCCCCTCCCCTGCACAACACAGTACACTACTGGTCACCTCATTCTCAACCTGCCTTATTTCAGTATGGGAAAACGAAAATACTTATTCTTTCCTTGCATTCCTGTGGTGTTTCTTTGTGCTGGCTTCCTTCGAAGCACCACAGTAGCTGCATGAATCCTACACTGAGCATTCCATTTTTTCCCCTTGCATAGTGTTTGTGGAGCCCAGCAGGCCTCTGTGATACGCCCAGTATTATCCACCATTCCCTACAAATGGTTTTATAGGAAAGACCATCTGGTGGTCAGCGGCCCAAATGCGCATTTGCTGCCTCCTGCACCTGTTGAGTGTCATTCGGCCTCTCCCTGACGGGTGCTCTCCCATCAGAGGTCTTCCTGAGCAAGGGGAGGAGAGCATGCAGCACATCTCCTGAAACAGCGGCAGGTACAGACACCTTTTTGTGATTTCTCATCTTAAAGAGGAATAAATCCTAGCTTATCTTCGAGTAAGGAGAGGACCAGAAGGTAACTACCTGGCTCTCTGAGTCCACGTACTCAAATCTCTCTGCCATTTCAGAGATGTTTTTGCCCACAGTCATTCACAGGTGAGCCCACAATGTACCTGCCAGTCAGATGTGTACTACTTTAGCATGGGATTCCTGTGTGTAAACTAAACCATCAAGCTGTAAAAGCTTGTTTTGGGACTGTCCTGACATACCGGAATGTCCTGACTGGACAGACCGGACCACAGCCACGTGCTCAGACAAAAGCTAAATAACATAACCTAACAGCTAAGTCACCTTCACTACGAAGACCTGAAAGTGAATTTGGGTTTATGTGTAAGACAGGAGGAGAAACACCTGCAATTTGTAATTAATTTTGTGAAGTACCCTGTTACTTCTACAGAGAAACTAAGGATGCCTATTAAAAATTGGCTTCAGGGATAGCAAAAAGTAAAAGCAAAATTAAAAAATATGCAAGTTAATAATAAAAGAGCTGGAGCTGTCATTATCAGGCCGAAAAAAAATGACATTACCAAAAGCAGGGAGAATGAACACAATATGCCTGCCAGACCAAACAGCCACCTGACATTACACTGCAGTCCTGTCTCAAGAAAATCATCTGGAAAAAAAATCTGTCTAAAGATCACACATACATACTGTAGAACTTGTAAGTGAAAGCCCTGGGGTAAAAAATAGGCTAAAAGCAGGATATTCCCTGAGCTAAGCAACACTTGCTCATCTGTCTTCTAAGACATGGTGAAATTTTCCCCAGCTTTCAATGGTAACTGCAAACACAACATCCTTTGTTCTTTAACCTCTCACGAGGAAGTCACACAGACTAAAGGTTTGCTGAGCAAATATGATTTTTTCCTAGTCTGCCAGTTTTATTTTGATATTGGCTCCCTCTCAGCAGCACATCAGATACGACTGTTTAGTTGTTAGGCTGACGCACTTCACTCTCGTTAGGGAAAAAATCCCAGCTAATTTGTAGGTTTGAGATACTTCTTGTCACCCGGGTGTAAGTACATTCAGTGTTAACCTCCTGGCTGTATCACACTGTAGGCATTCGTTTGGGATAGGCAGAGGAATTTAACGTACTAGCTTCAGCCTTTTTACTCTCATTTTAAGGCAAGCTCACTCCCTTTTACAAGGTGTGTAAGAGCTGGCCCTGTACATCCCCTTCCCTACCAGCAGCGTTTGGGAAGGGCGCAGGCAGCAAAAGCACTGCAGGTCCTGTTGCCTCACTGCAACCTTTCATCCTCTGAGAAGTGAGTAGTTCACACCTCCTGTTCACGGCACCCTGGCTTCCCTTGTCACCAGCACCACGAAGCTGACATCTAATGCGCCTCCTTAGGACAGCTACTTCGGCAGCCTTTAAAAGCAACGGAGAGGACACCCTTAAAACACCCCCATTCACCATCTGTAATGACAAATTCATCTCCCCATCCTAAGACTACCCTTTAGAGGTATCTCCCTGCATTACAACTAATTATGAAGGAAGCACAGATGGCTACATAAGTCACTTAAGTTTAAAACAGTTAATTAGGAGAGAGTTCCAGTGGAAGCAATAATTCACTATCTGTCTTCTAGAACTAACCCAACCCCCACTTCATAGCTCACCTGATTTTGTCAGAAACTAACATTTGAGAATTACAACTGTGTTTAAATGGCCAGGTATGTCAGCTGTAATACAAATTAATGTGTTAAGTAAGGACCTGAAAGAGCTTCTTAGAACATACTCATCCTAAAAATGGTAGCATTAAGATATGTCATTTTTTTTACACGCACAAGACTATAGCTGACTGAGAGATTTAATGTCTGGAGACAGCTGCTGTAAGCTTTAATTGGCACTTATGATGTTGAGGGGAAAAAAATCCATTCTCACAGAAAAAAAATGCAGAGATGCTGAATATTTCTGAAGAAAATACATATTCAGTCATTCAGCAGCTTGGTTTCCAAAGGATAGGAGGCCAATATCTGCACTGGCCCTGCACTTCAGAAGTCAGTGGGTAACTCCAACCTATTCTAAAAAGGCATTAAGGAGAGACATCATGATAATTAAATTCTTGAAAGGTCTATGGAAATCGGTGGCTGGGAAAGAGGTCCAAATAATTCCTCTCAGGGGGAAAAGATGGGCAGAGAGATGCCCTGTCTCTGACCTGGTGGAGATAATGTCAATCAACACAGGAACATGGGGAAAGACACTTGATCTACAGGAGATGTAGGCCATTCATTAGTTCAGGACTTCATTGGTTCAGCCCCTCCCAGTACTCATTTTAAATAGAGCTCTTTTCTCAGGCTTTGCCATTTTGTAACTATGCTTGAATTTCTACTGTGACACTCCTTCTGCAACAAAAGTCCTGGGAAGATTACAGGTGACTACCCCCAAACAAGCAGCAGATGTAAGAGGGAGCACAGCCATACCCACATTAGAATGTAGCCTGCACATCTCAGCTGGTCTGACACCAACCACCAGCTAAGCAAAGGTATTTTATATTGCATTTTACAAAAGCATGAAACCAACCACAAATGTCTATGGTTTTGATCACCACTGGCACACAGAAACAAATTTCTAATCACTTCCTTATGCTTTGATATGCTTGATGCTATGTCATTGGCTCATGAACAATTACAAAAAACACAGACCTCCCCAATCTGCTTCTCTTATAAATGAATGCAGTTTTCCTCCTTTTCCTGACATTTCAGAACAAGATGGTGTGATGCCTTTTCAATAAGAATACCAAAGTAAGTGTCATAAAAAGGCATGTAATGTACCTGTCACTAGAGACCACTGGAATTTGTCATCATTTATTGCATAGCAGTCAACTGATAACGTAGTAAAGTTTTATAACAACATTCTACGGTCCTTTACAAACATCTGCTACCATTAAGGGTAATTTTACTGTGATTCTATGATATAATGTATCTTGTGTTTTAACTTAATAAAATCAACACTGAAATACATACTTTCCAAACAGGGCAATATATTACAAATATTTTCTTTAACAATTTACAATTGAAACTTTATGTATTTTGTAATAAAGTAATTATGGTACAATTCCTTCAAACAATAAAGGCCTCATGATTTTACTAATGTACCAAATGTATCTACGCAAAGTAGCAGAAACAAGTTTAAAAGAGAAAACCTACTGCAGAAACACAACATACAGATTTTTAGTAAAGAAAACCAAATGGAGTAGCAAGCATCCTGCAGTACTGCAAGAATTTGCTTACAAGAGGCAGAAAAATTTTCCTTTGTCTCCCAGAAAGTTAACAGAAAATGGATACAACCACTGCTGCTTTTCACTGTTTATACTAACAGCCACAAAAATAGATTCAATCAATATTTATGATAAAAAAAATCTATGACTAATCTAATAGCTAATGCCCCAAGCCACTGTCTTACCCTAATGCTAAATTCCAGTGAATTGCTAATAGTAATTATCTGGGAAGAACATGAAGACAGCACTGCAAAAGTGCTGAAGTGCTGCTTTCCTAACTGCAGGCACTGCAAGAAAATAAAAAGAAATGATCATTTATACCCTCCCATATCATTGTGTTGGTTGTTACATCAGATCACGACTGCTTTTGACAGGTACCACAAGTGATTTTGCAGCACCGTAGGATTTTGTGCTTATCTATTATCAGAGTCCAGGGCTCCTCTTTTAGGCAAAGTCAGATTGCCAGACCACACCTGAGGGCCCCTTGGCATTCATTCTTTGGCCCTTACATGCTGTTTTGCCCAAATGTTCAGTTTCTAATGTCTTATTGGCATATTCCATAAACAAGTTAAGCAAATACTTGGTTACTAGCACCGGCCTTGGAGGTGGTTAAAAAGGCCTGAAGTTGCTCAAGACTGAAGTGGTATCCTCTATTTCCCATGCACCAATTCCTTGAAAGCTGTTTATAACATGGGTTAACAACAGCCTTTTCATTTCAGGAAAAATTTCTTCAACGAAAGGGCTGTCATCCTTAGAACAGGCTCCCCAGGGAAGTGGTTGTGACACCATCCCTGGAGGTATTTATAAGATGTGTAGATGTGGCATCCAGGAACATGATTTAGTGGCAGACTTAGCAGTGCTGGGTTAATGGTTGGATTTGATGATCTCAGAGACCTATTTCAACCTTAGTTATTCTGTAATTCTGTTTTTCGAAGAAAAGCAAAATCCCTGCCTTTATGAGGCACTCTGTCTTGTTGGTACAGATAGTGCTCTCACAATTATCTTCCAAAAGCAGGTACCTCATGGATGCTGGCAGGGAGTGCCTAGGACCTGCCGGAGCTCCAACAGGAACGACTGCTGCCTGTGCCTCTGACAGCAGCGGTCATCACCTGCTTGAAAGGAAACAGGCAGGGGCCTGGACAGCACTTGTGTCAGCCCTTAATCACAAAGCTGAGGGAGACTGAAGATAACCAACTGAAAGAGAAGGAAAACTATGGAAAAGTGAGACCAGTTCCTTGTATGCTAAATCAAAACAGCAGAATTCTGCATCCAGGGAAGAGTGCAGCTGCAGTCTATACTGAAGGAAGCAATTAGGTTTGAAAATCAGGAATGCAAAGTGGAACTAGGTAAACATTCACGGAGTGTATGCTGGGAAGGGTAAAACCTGGTATGAGAAGATAATGAAGTCATGCAGCAATCCATGGAGAAGATTTAGAATTAAAAAATAAAATTTAACTGCATTATTTTACTGCCTCTTCACAAATTAAGATGTTAAGCCTATTAATAATGACGCAGAAAAGGCAGAAACTTCCAATTAAAATTTCCACTTCCTGTTTGAAAAGGTGTTGTATTGTGTGAGAAAGGATCTCCCAATCCACCAGCAACTGAAAAGGCAGCCCATTACTAGAAATAACTATTTTAACAAACAGCATATATTAAAGATAGCTGACCAAGCATATCTTTAAGTAACTGAAAGTTAATAGATTTTGGGAAGATCTGTCACACTACAGAAGGGAAACTAGAATGAATTGGTAAATACAGACCAATTTTCCAATATCCAAACCATGCTGCAGAATTTAAAGGTTCAAAATGTAATTGCCACTAATTAACATCTTTTATGACAAAGAGGCTTTAGTTAATCTCATTTTGCTCCTCAGCGAGGTATTTGGTTGATAAACCTGTATCAGAACAGTTTCAGTACTTCTGCAGAGAATCATCACAGTATGACAAACATCTGAACTCACAACTAGAGTGATCCTATGTCCAAAACATACACCCCGGGTACATAAACTGCCAGATTTCAACAAGGAGCTCCCCCCCTGGCTGCCAGCTGAGTGAGTTTTAGGGAGGCTGCACAGATTTGTGATAGGACCAACACACTTTAATGCTCTAATTAAACCATGCAAAGGCAAAGCTGGGCAAAGCCCACACAGAACTACAGTAACGCAAAACCCACACCATTCTCTGATTCTGTGACTAGAGAAGATCCATTTGTTCAGGCTATCAAAAAGAACTTGCACAGGAATAGAGCACATGTTCACACATTTCAATAATGACAGTTTACTCTCATTAGTAAGTACCCACAAAAGTGGTAGATTTGCACTGTACTGCTACTATACTACAGTACTTACAACTAGGCAAATTCTTGAATGAAGAACTGAGTTCAGTCTGACTGAAAGGTATTTAGATTGATGCCAGATAACTCAGTTTTAAGACTTGCAGTATTAGATCATCTAATGGAATTAGTCCCCTTTGACCATAAGGTGTCAGAAAGTAAAGCTGTATTTTCCCCAAACAGCACTTAGCCTGTGTGCAAATGGGCACTTCCACTTACAGGGGAAAGGATCAGGCAAACAGCATGAAAAAGCCATGTTATAAAGAACAGTGTTCTAGAATTGCAAATAGAGCACCTCTACACCACTTGCAGTCATGAGTTGACCCTCTCGAAATTAAGCCCCCATTTCCATCGTGCTGTTCACAGTTCTCAATCAGAGACAAGACTGCCCCTTCTCGACCGCTGCAGTGGGACAGAGGGGAAGGTTCTTGGGTAAAGGGGCTTTCACCAGAGAAACACTGTGTGAAATCAGTCACCTACTCATCTCAGAGTTGGTTCTACCTTTGATGAATGGTGTCCAGGCTCATGAAATGCAAAGCTCTTTGAACACTTTTACAACACTACATAAATCTTTACACTCATAAAGAAATAAAAGCCCTTATGCATCTTAATAAGCTCCTGGCCACAAATTTCACACCACTATACTTGCATTTATACCTGCTCAGTGCAAATAGCATTAAAGATCATAGAGACACTGAGCAAGTAACAGCTCCATAGCCTGAGCTGCTGTGTTTTATTTACATTGTATTGCTCAGAAAATTCACCACAAGCATGACAGAAACAAGAAGCTCCACAACAAATCCAGGTGAGATTTTTTTCTGTACATCGTATTGTTGAACAACCAGAAATATTTTATTAGCAATACAGATACTTAAACATTAGAAATCTATACAACGTCCTTTTCTCTCCCAGTCTCCAAAACGTGTAGGTTCAGGGCCTCTAGGTCCACCCCTCTCTTTTGTGGTAGGATTGATTCCATCAGGGAATTCTAAAAAAACAGGAAAAGTTCATTAAAATTTGTATAATGTTGACAAATATAAAGATGTCACCATTTATGATGTTTGCCTCTTAGTTTCATTTTCAAATACAAAATTAATTATTTTGTTTTGAAAGGCAACCTTGAATTAAACATTTCCCAGAGTCCTACAAAAGTAATTTCAGTTTGACTACAATCAGCAGTATGTATGATCATATTCAATTATGCAAATAAAATAAGCAAAAGAATTGCAAATATGCAAATAAAAAAGCATGCCTCCATGTCCAGAGGCATCAAAGCACCACAGTTTCTCAAGTCAGAACTTCCATCATTCAGGTATGCTGTACTTATGTTCACTAAATCTAAAACCCCAGGTCACTTTCAGTTTGTTTAGGTCTCTAATTTTAAGTGTTCTGTTTTAATTTTAGCTTGAATTTTAGTTGGGATTCTATTAGTCTTGTATTAAAATATCCAGGTTGGATGGTTGACCCATCCAACCCGGCCTTGAACACTTCCAGGGATGGGGCATCTGCAGCTTCACTGGGCAACCTCTTCCAGTGCTTCACCACCCTCTCAGTAAAGAATTTCTTCCTAATACCTAATCCAAACCTGCCCTCTTTCAGTTTAGAACCATTGCTCCTTGTCCTGTCACTATCTGCTTGTATGAAAAGTCCCTCACTCTCCCTCCTTTTTATAAACACCCTTAAGAGGTACTGAACCCCCTTTACGTACTGGAAGGCCACAATAAGATCTCCCCAAAGCTTGCCCTTCTCCAGGCTGAACAATCCCAGCTCTCTCAGGCTTTGTAGGAGAAATGCTCCAGCCCGCTGATCATCTTCGTGTCCCTCCTCTGGACCCATTCAAAGAGATCCATGTCTTGCTGAAAACCCCAGAGCTGGACACAGCACTCCAGGTGGGGTCTCACGAGGGCAGAATCACCTCCCTCGACCTGCTGTCCAGGCTGCTTTTGATGCAGTCCAGGATCAGTTGGCTTTCTGAGCTGCACTTGCACACTGCTGGATCACGTCCAGCTTTTCATCCAACGAGAACCCCCTACCCTGCTACAAAAGAGAAGCACCCTGCTAGCTCATGCCACTTTCTTACACACCACAGAGCTTTCTGCACCTCAGCCGACATTCCTATATTACTCAGAGCTCCTTTACTCAGGGCTGTCTCCTAATACTTCATTCAGGCCACCAAACCACGAAGAACTTGTTGGCACAGCACTATCCTAGGCTGACTCTCATCCTGCACTAGACTGCAGGGCTCCCTGAAACTCAGAGTACCCCACATGCCCCTTGCCACACTGATTCTCCAGAACCTCCCATATATTCATGTAACTTGGGACTCCCTCAGCCATACCCCTAACTTAGCCCTCGTGGGCAGCACAAGTAATGAGTTGCAGGGTTGAAAATGGGAAAAGACAAGAGAAATCCTGGAGAGCAGACAAAGAGAAAGGCGATGGAGGGAGACTCGTGCAGCTACAGGCTATACAGGATGACATCCTGGGATGCCTGTTTAAAAACTGATGCAGACCAGGAAAAGAAATGTCAGTATTTGAGCCCCTCTGGCAGTACAAGGAGCGCAAATTCATCTAATATTTTGTACATGTCATCATCCCAATAGCCAAGCACTACTGGTGTGCCAACAGTGGATGGAGATGCTCAAAAGACTTCTCCATGATAGCACAGAGCAGTGGGAATTTCAACATCCAGCTTAAACTCTTAGTTTTTTTCTAATAACACAATAGGCAGCTTGCAAACTATTGCTGGTGTTATGTGTAAAAAATGCACAGGTGCAACTAAAGAAACCTTGAGTCTTGCTCCAAACCTGGAACACCTACGCAAAGAGCAAAAGATATTGATTATGTATGTTTTAAATGAAGTAGTGATGGCATTTATTTTCTTGGGAATAAAAAGATGAGAATTAAAAAGCCGCTTATACAGTAACTCCAACTCTGAGTCAGTTCTCAAGTGAGCCACAATCTGAAATGGCATGCAACCCTTTTGGAGCTGATTCTGTAATACAAGAATGATGATACTATAATACAAAAATACAGCTACAAACTTGCGATGAAATTTGTGAAACAAGGAGAAGCAGAAGCTTGCTTTTCACCCTGAATGCAGCTTTCCCAACCGCTGTGGTGGCCTCAGGGAAATACACTCTCAAGCCAGAGACTTCTTTTTAGCTCTACTGCACAGAAAGTGCCATTTTACCCTGTACTAAAAGAAGGGACTTCTGTGGAGGAGTATCTGAGGATTTTGGATATAAAATTAAGGACTCTAGGATGGAAGAACAAGATCAGTTTCTTAAACGAGTGTCAGGAAGGATTTGTGTTTATGCTGCGCTCATTCAATTCTGGTGGCCTTATGGAAAGAAATGAGGGGCACATCCCCCTGGACTGAACTGTGTGTAGCACTGGCTGGCTTGGATGTTGAATACAGAGCCGCTGAGAGACGCAACAGCTACGCTGCTGCGTGGCAATGATCTCGTGAAACAGTATCACATCCAGTTCTGGAAATGATACTGTTTATCCAAGAAGACTACCTCCCAAGAATTGAAGTGATTAGCAGCTCTGTACGGAAGGGTTCGTTAATATGTTTGAAGTATTTAATGAAACAACGTCTACAGAAGAAGGAAATTCTGCTTAAAACCAGCATTCTGCTGCTTTCCTTTTGGAGATTATAGATCAGTCTGTATTTCTTTCCCCCAGGATGTTAGTGCTTTCAGACCTGGCTTCCCGTTTACATGCAAAGGCAGAATATATTCTGTATATAGAAGAATGAGAAGAAAATATTTCATCAACTTGTTAATGACTGATTCATGAAGATTCGAGTTGCGTGGAAGAAACTTGTCTTTAGTTTGTTGCAAATAGCTGAAAGTTACTCTTGGCATTGCCTCTTTGTAAGTTCTTGTATAATAAATACTTGTTTAAAAAAAAAATTTAAAACCCCCCAAACCACCTGGAGTACTGTGCTCAGTCGTGGGGCCCCCAACACAAGCAAGATGCAGACCTGTTGGAAGAAGTCCAGAGGAGGCCACTAAGACAATTACAGGACTGGAGCACCTCACCTATGAAAACAGACTGAGAGAACTGGGGTTCTTCAGCCCGGAGAAGAGAAGACTCTGGGGAGACCTTAAAGCAGTCTCCCAGTTCCTAAAGAGGGCCTATCAAAAAGTTGAAGAGAGACATTTTACAAGGACATGTAGTGACAGGACAAGGAACAATAGCTTTAAACTGAAAGAGGGCAGGTTTGGATTAGGTATTAGGAAGAAATTCTTTACTGAGAGGGTGAGGCACTCGAACAGGTTTCTCAGAGAGGCTATGGATGTCCCATCCCTGGAAATGTTCAAGGCCAGGTTGGATGGAGATTTAGCTTTGAGCAACCGGGTCTAATAGAAGGTGTCCCTGTCCATGGCAGGAGGGTTGGAAGTGATATTTAAGGTCCCTTTCTACTCAAACCATTCTGTGATTTTTAAGTCATTTTGTCATCTGGATATTCACAGCAATCCATTGATATACTAAAAAGCTTGTCCTAGAGATCTCAAAATAGATAAACATAGGTTATCGCTACTAATGAACTGTAGCAGAACACCACACTATGGTGAGTTGTACAAAGCATGACTACTGCTTTTAGTTAAGTGAAGACAGCTAATTAAAAAGAAGACAGAGATTCTGTCCTTCTCCCATCTGACAAAAAAACCCATACGTTCCTATTTTGTTCAGCAGCGATCTATCTGTGTCTCAGTCTTGTCAGGTTCTCTACATGCAGCCCCACTGAGGTCACTGGAACATGACACAAACAGCAGTTTGTGAAGTCTGCCCAGGCCCCACTGAGCTGCTCAAGAAACTCAGTATCAATTGTTTATTTTCAAAACACTACCTGCAAGACTAAGAAATGTTGGCTATGAAATGCAGCATGAATCAGAAGTATTTAATGGACTAAGAAATAAAACAGGCCTTTCGAATAACAAAAAGTAGCTGGTGCCTCGTGAATTTAATGGCACCAATTACAGCTGTACTATTACAGACCAAAACCAGCTACACTGCTCTGAATCATGCAATGGTTTGCAGTGGAAGGTTCCTTTGGCAGGCACCTGGCCCCAGCCCTGCTCAAGGAAGGGCTGGTAGTAGGTCAGGACAGCCAGGCAAATTTACCTTCTCCAAGAGCAGAGGAATCCCAACTTCTCTGGGTGACTTGTTACAATGTTTGACCACCCTTGTCTGAAGACTTTTCCCTCAGGCACTGCTTCCTGCAATTTGTGCCCACCAGCCTGGCTCTCTGGTGTTTTTTCAGAACCATTAATCTTAGAAAACGATTCTGAAGAGTGCTGAATGCCTGTCATCTTCTTCAACTGATATCAGCACAGAATCTCACAGTCTTGCCTTTAAAACACAGCTTTCAATTTTGTAAAACATTACTTACTTTCGAGGGGTTCCCTCTCTGTACTGGACTCCTCTGGTTCATCAAATCGACCTACTGGTAACTTTGGTTTCTTAAGTGACTGCTTAGCAGGCTCAGATCTTCCTCCTGCCTTAGAGCTGGAGCTGCTCCACAGGTTGCTAAGAAGTGATGACTCTATCAAACAAACGGACACGTGCAGCATAAATGTGAGAGTTTAACACTGAGTAACTCTGTGACTGTCCAGAGCACCTCTGAAAAAAACCTACTTCTGGAATGAGGGAGGGGAGCACAGGAAAACAAACTAAAAATTATTTAACGTTCAACTCATGAAAACCTACGAAAACAGCAGAGATAATTATATTTGGCCCTAGAAACATATGCAGGCAAAATAGTGTTAGTTGTATAACTCAGTTCACATACACAGTGTATTTCAAACTACTTGAACTTCTCTTTGCTGTTACTTTCTTGTATTTTAGACTCTTAAATAGTAATTATGCTAGCATAGACCAGTACATTCTGTTTTCTGGGAGAAATCCTAACCTCCCCCAAGAAACCTGCTGATTTCCAGGTCTTGGCTCATTTCCAGCAGCTTTTTAGTCAGGAAAAGCTTCTGCTTTCCCAAAGAAAAGTAAAAAAAAAAAAAAAAAAAAAGCTGTTCCCTTAGTAACTGGTTTTCCAGAATGTCGGCAGAGGATAGCTGGGTTTTCCTTAGGATGGTAAAATAATTCAGTTGGTAGTCAAAAGGAGGAAAAACTTTGAGCACGTTTAAGATCAATTATATAACTGCATGCAAATGCTTTCATTAAAAACATAAACTTTTTTCCTTTAAAGTCCCACTAACATTTTGGTTAAAAAGCCAGATGTCCACAGTGAGCACAAAATATTCACTGAAAATATTCTGGATATGGACATGTGCCCAAAGCAGCTCTGACATTTCTTAAGAGGGAATATTCAAACAGAAATTCTCCCTGTATCAGCTGGGTGCAAAGTACCTGAAAGAACTACTATTCTACCTTGCTGAGGAGATTGAATCAGGACACCTTCTCAGGCAGAGTGAATTTGACTTGTCTAAATATATACCAACTGACAACCCACCTGTATTCCCAGAAACAGCATATTCATTCATTGTAAAATACCACAGCTTTAACATCAAACCCTACAGCCACATAAACTGTATTATGTCTGCCAACTGCTGCCAATGCCCCAAAGGAGTAACTTTAAAAAAAATTTTTTTTGCTTTAAGCATGACATAGCAAACTATCAACAGTAAAGGATCTAATCTGTTGCAAACACCAGGTCTTTCTACTCCTGCCAAGCATCTTGTCATTTGTTAGTAAGCTAAAAGAGAAGCTAGCTAGAAAATTAAATTATAGCTGGTATTCTACTCCAAATTCAAATAAAAGTCAAATTAAGGTACTAGTATGAAATCGATTATCTCAGTCACTAGAGAAGAGGCAAAATCTGTTTTCTTATTTGCAGTACTTCATATTCTTGACCAAAATATACTATTCTTGGCAGAGAAGTGACAGAAGTTCAACATTAAGTATCTTTGAAAAAGATGAAATGAACTATCAACTTTGTCAGTAAACCACATTCTACAAACTGATCTTTGATTCCCTCATCCTTTACAGGCTGTCAAAAAGCCCTCTCATTTATTAATTATATCACTGAATATGAAAAGAAGTTGAAAATCCCAAGTCTTTAAAGTTACTGCCCTGCAATATCCCATCTTTTCAAGTGGCCCACAGACTGATTTATCACAAAAAAGTCATCCATGCAGTGAGAGCTGGGCACACACCGGGATGCTCACAGGATCAGAGCATCAGCCACATCTTGCCATGAACCTGACAGCCAAATAGAGCACAAACATCTAAACCCAATCTGCTTCCAGCTCTTCCAGTAACATATGGTGTACTGGTTTGTTTTAGGAGCATTGTATCAATAGCATCACAGAACCTCAGCTTTTGACGGAGGGAAGCACCCGACGAACAGCCCAAGCTAAGGCGTGTGGGACAGGCTCTGCTATCCAGGCTGCCTTACTTCTCCATGAACAAACCACCTGCGTTTCCTCAGGTGAAGGGCACGGACCAGTAACTTCCACTGCCACAGCACGTTCCCTCCACCTATTCTACAAACATTAAACCGCTGTTTAACATTTTACTGCCGTTAAAAAGTTCGCAGCAACAAGGCAGCAAAACCTCTGTGATAACAGATGTGCTCTACAGCAGTAGGTAGTTCTGCAATATAGGTGACAATATTAATACTGGGGAGGAGGGGAGGGAGGAGGGGGAAGGGAGGAAGAGCAGAGAGACTGTAGGGAGATGGAGGGTGTGGGGGAAGCTGTGAGAGTCCGCGGCCGCCCAGAGACCCCGCGGGCTGAGGAGGCCTGGGGGTGTCACACCCCGCACCCGCCGCCATCTTGGGCGCCCTCCAGCCACCCCAGCGGCGGCAGCCCCGGGCGGCGCCACCCTCGTCACTCCCTGCGGGAGGAGGGCAGGGGGAGCCGGGGAGTCCCTTCGCGGCACAGCCAGGCCCTCCCGCCCTTCGCCCGCCTCTTACTCGCTACCGCAGGCGCGCCGCGCAGCAGCCGCAGAGCCATGGCCGGGACGGAGCCGTGCGCCGCGGCCCCGCCCGCACGCAGGCGCCGAAGGAGGCGGCTCCGGCCAGGGCGGCGGGGCCGGGCAGCGCCGCCTCAGCGACCTCGCAACCCCCACGTTCCCCCGGGCTCCGCTAAAGGGAGGCGAACGGCACCGGGGGACCCAAGATCCCGGTGAAGGCAGCTCCGCGCTCAGAGGTGCTCGAGAAATACGCTGTAACTCCTCTCCACCCCTCGCCAAACCTGGAGCAAAGACGTCTTCTTTCTTCGATGCAATGAAGAGTTTAGCGGTGAAAGGACCCGTTTTCCTCCAAATGTGTAGTGCAGTCCTGCTAGTTTTTAGTTTTGTTTTGATGTTTTTGTTAATAATAACAATGTACATTGTTCAAATAATACACAAAGGCTGCTTAGGATATGAAAGAACTGGCCACTGCCGGTGCTATAAGGACAGAGTGTTTGTGCTTACAATGTAAGCTGTATAGCTTGTACAGCTTTAGGCTGTATAATTCGATGTTACAAAAAAAAAAAAAAAAATCAAATGCTTTATTAGCTCAAAAAAACTTTTTATCTCCCTCTGTCCTTATGCCAACTGATGCATTTTCTGCATTCACGCGGAGATTATTCACCCTCCCAGGGAGAAAGCAGCAAGAAACTGAGCCACCAACCCTGGTGCTGGACTACAAAGCTTCAGATGGCACCTTTTCTGTTTCCCAGTTTAATCAGTGACGTTTAACACTCAGTATAAACCTAACCCTGGGATAAGTAACACCTGCGCTCATGGAGTGGTGCTCCAGTTATTTAGCTACAGTTCATGTTTTGAATATGGCAACATCTGCTTTTTGTCACTCTTCAGACTCTGCCAGCTAAACTTTTTCTTCCATAAAACATAATTCAAAACGCTCTGTCCACAGGTACTAAACTACACAAGGTAGCCTGGAGATCAGAGTCTAAAATAGCATTTTGTGTTCACATCTGAAAGGTTTAAGAAAGTAAATCTCCTTGGTAAATTAAGAGCAGCACACTCCCTGGAGTTTATTGCACTACATCTGGCAATGGCTACAAACTGGAAGTGATTAAATTTAACTGACTGCCTTACGAGTGACATTTTCTCAATCAGCTTTTTATAACATGGTTCATTAGACATTAGAGACTGAAAATAATGGACATCCTTCCCTTTATTCTAACAGCAAGATGCTGGGCCTCTAGATCAGAAAGAATAAACATGAATGCAGAAAAAAATACTCTTCTGCCCAAAAGTGGCAAAAAAGAAACAAACAGACCTCTTTGAAGTTCAACAACTTATCATTTATGTGTTCAATACAGTAAAGACTAACATGAAATCCTTCCCTTAAAAATCTCATACGAAGCTGCCTGCAGATACCAATAGTAAGCTCTGCTCCTAAACAGCTTAACACAGTCCATGAAAAATCATACATGCATACATGTGGAATTTCAAATGGTAAGGATGAAATAGCAATGCAAGATTAACGAGGTACTGTTTGTCCACCTAAAAATTTACTGTCTTCAAAACATATGTCTAGCTTTCATTTATTGTACTGCTGTAAAAATGCAAAATTCACTTTTAACTCCTGAATTATTCATGTCTAGATCTTGTGGCTGAGGAGGTAATCAATCTGAACATTGGTAAAAACAAATGTAGCATACACCACAGGAATTTTCTACTTTGCGATTAAATGGAATGTTTTATTTTCTTGTTTTCCTCCCTCTGTTTACTGATCATTTATCTCTTGCACTGCAGCTTGCTTCATGAGGACAACACAAACAATATTGTATTTAGCTTTGCTGTTCTAAAAAGTGGGGAATAAAAGACTTATAGCTAGCACAAATCCTGCAGCAGTTCAATTCAGATGAGCCAAATGGAACGGTCTTGGGGGCTATCTGGAAAGCCCCACAACCAGCACTGCCCCGGGCAGCAAGCAAGCTGATGTTGCCTAAATGCCCCCTCTCCTCTCAGACCGTGTCAAGAACCTTGGTTATCTGAACACCACGCGTGGTCAGGGCAGGGCAAATAAAACTGGCTTGGAAATAAGGTTGTTTTGTGGTTACAGAGGAAGTCTTCCATCAATGTGAAATCTCTTGGCTCTACTGCAAAGCCTGGTGACTTTCAGTATAACATGGGCTCTTTTTCCAAAGTAGTAGCAATTGTTGGATCTACAGGACCAGAAAGCCCAATTTTTATGGAAGATTCAAACAGAACCCAAGGAATTAATTTATATACACTGCGTACAAACAGAAGTTCAGACACTATCTCATTTTATGCAGCGACCTCCTAATAATATCACTGAGAGCTTTGGGAAATAACAGTAGCAGCCTACTGCCTACAGGGAACAAGAGATTGACAGTTCTCTAAAGGAATGTTAAGACCCCCGTTCTTATCTTTCTTTCTGTAAGCAGCATAATTCTCTTTCAAGCAGCGTAGGATACCTGCATAAAGGAGAGGTCACTATTGCTAAAGGAAGAAGAAGCCCTGATTCAAACAGAAGAGTGGTGAGATGGAGCACTTTATAGCTCTAATTGCACCAGATGACACTGACTTATGTATATGCAAGTCATTCTTTCTGTCTAGAAAAGAGAAGGCAGAAGTATGCACGAGTAGGGAGAACATGCCATGCAACACATGCACAGTTGTCCAAAACAAAACATCCCAGCCTGCATGTGTTACTCAGAGAGCAACTGCAAGTAGCCTTACCATCTGTAAGTAAATATGAACTTCCTATGCCTCAAGGATGCGCTGCGGTCATCGCGCCGCTCGCTACTGTCTTACAGCACGTTCCCTTGGGACTTTGGGATGTCAAACGGCCCTCACAACAGCTACAGTACTGAGAGGGCTACCACAACACATATGGATTGCATCGCGATGTGCAAATTAGGGAAGAAAAAATGAATTTAATGTCCTCTTAATTTGCCTTGTTCCTTGACAAACTTACATGCAAATATCACATGATTTCCTGCACCATCCATTTTCTTCAAAGAACAAACCTAATTCAAGCTGCCTTAAATGGATGGGATCTACTGTTACACACACACACACACACACACACACACACACACACACACACACACAAAAAAAAAAAAGGCTATTTCTGCCAGGATACTTCTGCTTTTCTAATCACAAAAGCATGCTTTACACACTTTCAGATTTTGAGACAGAAAGCAAGACAGACGTTTTTCAACAGTGACAGAACCATCTAAATACTTGTGTACTAAGAGCAGTTTAACATCCTCACTGTGAATCAAGGAGTATTTTGTAGCTTTAGCTCCCTTAAACAGATATTCAAAGTTTAGCCAGTAGTCAACTTCTACAATACTGTTAAATAAAAGACAGTTGAGATACTGTCAGAACATAATTGAAACATTTAGAACTTTTTAGCAACATCATAATACAAAATTATTAATAAAAATAGGCATTGTTATAGTGAGAACGTATTTAAGATATCTTTGTGTCATAAGAACTTGCCCAACACAACTCTAATAAAATACTCTTTGCAGTGTGTACATTGCAGAACATAGATGCTCATTTGAGCATCTTGTAAGTTATAGGAAACCCTCCCGATATATTACAAAGACTATTATACAACATACCATATCAAATGCAAACTCACTTCATTATAAACTATTATTGCTATATTCATTTCAAAAGTACAAAATTATTAATGATATACAAAAAAGTCTGTCCCGACTTTTGGTAATTAGCAGAACATTTCAGTTTCTTTAATTGCTTTCATTAGAGTAATTTGTTCATTTTATTAACACCAGATGCAATAACACAATGCTAAAAATAAACATGCATTATACAACAGATTTATATTTTTTGAAAAATGTTCATTACAATTAGTGTACAATTAGTGAATGCACATGTAACTCTTTCCCCCCACCTTTAGCGAATTATTGTTTGAAACAGAGAAAAGGGAAGGAAGGAGAAACCAAACAATGCTATTCAGCACCAGTAGAAAGTCAATAGACCTTTAACATTCCTGTATATCAAAAACATTTTATCTGTGTCACTAAACAGGTAAAGTTTACAATATTGTCTGATTTGAAGATGTATTGATTTATATTTACAATACTTTATAGTCAATAAAACATTTTAACAATATTTAAAAATTGCTTAAATTCATAAAAGTATTGCAGAAATTTATAACTTTTACCTATTTTAAGTACATACAAGAAAGTCCATGTAAAACTGTCCGTGTTCATCTGAAGAACTGACAGAGTAAGGAGCCATCTTGATACAGTTTGTAAAACCCCAATTATTTGAAGGCAACGATCATTGAACATTCAAAAATCCTTAAGTTGCCATTTGCTTCTGAAAACAAAAGTTCCAGTAATAAAATTTGAGTATGTAAACTAACATGTTTTTGAGATCAGTAGAAAATATATTCCCACAGGCATAACATATTTAACAATGACAATAATGATTTTGTAGAAAACTGTTAAGCTGTAGAAGATATAATCATTTTCAAATATCCAGTATTTTAGCAGCTCATTGTGTTTCCAGTTAAACTTCCTACAGTGCTAAAATACAACAACTGAACACGTAAGACATTATTAGAATTTTAAAATCCAATTTATTTTTGGCATCTAAAGCCTCTTGTAAAATGTAGCCAAGTAACATCGACTTCTGTTGTCTGAGAGCCAATAACCAACCAAACAAAAGTACACACTGTGCTTTAATCTCCAAATAATTAGGTACCCAAAATTAAGAAAAAGTAATAGAAAAGTAAAAAGAACAAAATAAAAAAATATTGCACAGTCACATTACCTAGAAAGTAAAGTTGATGTTAAAAAGCCCTAAGTGTGGATGATATAAATTATCTTCCATATAAAAAGTATAAATATCTCTTAAAATACAGCTGCAGCTATACTTTAACACCACACATTATTTGAATTCATCTGTTAATGAGGTAATAACCAAGTCTCTTAGAATGCTCTTCTCTACTGAAAATATTTTAGGGCAGCAACAAGAAAGAATTTTTCTAAAAATATTTCTGAATCAAGAACAGCAATGTGTGCTGCTCTCCCTATGAGAGAATCTGCTGTATTGGGCAATGCATTAATTACATTATAACGAACCAAATTACATTCCTTATTTTGAAGAACTGGCAGAAGCAGGTTCTGGATCATTTCAGCGTAAATTGGTCCTGTAGAGGAAAAGAAAAGTTGTACTGTGTGAATTGCCAGAAACAAATAGAATTCTTTGACCTTGAACTCAAAATGAACACATTGCAGAGTAAGAGAAGTAATGAAATGTGTTATGCTGTGGTTCTGTTATGACAGAATATACAGGAAGTTTAATTTCTTTCAGAAATGGTGGGAAAATAATTTTAAGCTATGTGTTTTAGTATTTGTACATTTATAGTGAGAATGTACTCATCGGTATTAATTTATTACGTATGTAAAAGTGGTTTATTTGTCAATATATAATACTAGAATGCAATTGTGCTAGGATGTTGCACCAGTAGATACAACAACTGACCCTCAATGAAAATGGAAAAAAACTACCTTTTCTTTCAGTGCAACTATTAAGCCTCAACTAAATACAGCCCATGGTTTGACACTACAACTTGATATCCTCAAAAATCAAAGCCACTTGTCCTCCTTCTTCATGGAATAACACCTGTGTCCATCCCATCTAACTTTCAGCAAAGTCTGTAAGGTAGTAATTTATTCAGTCTCATCTCCATCTACATGTCATAGAACCGGACAGATCCAGAAAGCAATTCAGGCCCCACATGGGTTCTCTCTCTCCATTACTACAAAGTAAGCTCAGAGTGTCTAAACACATAATAGAGTTGCCTCAGTTAAGCACCCAAAATTAAATGGGAGGAGACAGATACCTGTGAGGTTTTAACCAGAGCAGTTTTTAAAATTTTGCAGGATATTTATTACCTGATTGTTTATCCTTTAAAGCTGTTTTACACATCTCAATGCGAGCAGAGTGATAAGGAACATAACGATCCTGCAGAGATCCTACTAATACTATGTTTTTGAAGTAATGAAGACCTAAAAGAAGAGAAAAGGGTATCTATTATAGAAAATCCCTTGATAATTACTACAGAATAATTAAACATTTCGCATCTGTAAATTGGCACTGATTTCTTACAGTATCTTGCACAAGAAGGCAAAAACATCAATTACAGCAGGCAGAGGTACAAAATAACAAGATGTTTGGTACCAGCCTTTCTCTGTACATATTTAATACACACAGGTAATGCCCAGTTGTAATGCTTCCCATTTAAACTGAGTATATAAAACATCTTTTTCTTAGGAATGCAGTGGTTGGTTTCTGGCTATACAGAAGAGAGTAAAGCCTCCACATTGCTTAAAGAAACCTAAAGACAGATGGTGCCTTGTCTTCACTGATGTTTCAGTCAGCAGCTGCATTAGAATTCATGCCTAGCATCAACACATACACAATATAGCCCACCTAGTGCAGGTGCCTCTATTAGGCACTGCCTCACTGTAAGGTTTAACCAGCTTAAGTACAGGTGCAGGGTGTACCCAACACAACCCCTCAAGTTTAATGAAATCTTTATAACTAAACCCAGACTTCCTACTTCTTGAACAAGCACGCTAATAGTAAAATGATGCAAAGGTAGGAACCTCCAGTACTGACAGAGTTACTGTCCTTCAGACATTTAATTGTTATGTTTTCTCTAGAAAGCTGCAGCACATTTCTAGTGTTGCCCATCTGCTTTAGGACACATACAATGGAGCTCTTTAGAAAAACAGGTTGCCTTTGCCTTAGAACATCCCCCTATGAATATCCTATTTTAGACATAAGTATCAGGAATCTTTCATTATGAAAAAGTGTTTGTGGGAACTCTTCAGTAGGAGCAAAGAAAGTGTTTCACATGATATGTGAGTTTTACTGTTTATCCATTCTTCATCCATTTTGGTGTTAAGCAACAGGATGTGTTTAATGGGTCTTCAGCAAATTTGAAAACTAGAGCCACAAGTCACCATACAACAACGTGGCTGAGACCTTGACCCTCAAAACATCACCTGCTGGATCCACAGCCAGTTTTAGTTTTTGCTGCTTTAGGGACTTTCTCAGATGCAAAGCCAACATCCAAACAAGATACCACATTAAGCAGCAAGAGAAGTCTCTGCATCTTAGACCCCTATTTTCTATACAATTACAAAAATCTAGAGAAGTTGCAAAATCAGGGCTATACTTGTCAACACTGTTGTCAATCTCTTGCATGTAGCCTGGCGTTAAGAGATTTCTGGAAACACCTGTGTTTAGAATCCCTACAGAGATCAGTATACAAATTGTTTGTATTAAAATCTGAAAAGAGAAATTGCGCAGGTCAGGGAATCCCAAACGCCTCTCACTGTGTGCCTGAGTCAAGCACAGACAATGCTGTATGCACACTGAGGGAAGAAAGAGATGGCAGGGCAGAAACAGGCCTTGTACAGGTATCAAGAGTTAAAGGCACTAACACCTACAGTGTACATACGGTATATTAACCCACCCCTCAAGGGAAAACTTACTTACTTTCTTTTCTCCTTATATAAAATTTATTAATTTTTCACATCTCTTTCTCCCCTAACCTTGCCTTCTCCCTTACACTAAGCTCACTGAAGGACCTGGAAATAAGATGGTGTACGATGCTGTGGCCCAAAATACAGCTCTTTTCATCTCTTCAGTAAGAAGGAAAAAAGCAGAAACTGAGCCTGAAGACTTTTATACTCCTTCTACCTTTTATGAGGAATAAAGTCTGAAAAGCACGTTGCGACTCTTGAGACAATGCTATCCAGGCATATAAGGGTCTGTCATGAGAAAATATGTCATATTTCTACAACAGACAATAGTACTCAAAAAATAGTGTCTCTAGTTATGTTGAGATATATACACAAAAAAACATGGAATACCACATCTTTTCAAGGCAACGGATTTATTAATCTGATTATCTGTGTAACAGAGGTACCACAGTCTTACTGAGCATCCACTGTGTAATTTCTCACATAATTTCTGTTTAGGATCAGACATTTATTTTCAAAAGACTGCAAAGCTAGATTCAGACTGAGCTCACCTTTAAATACCAGTTCAACCTTAAATATTACCTATAATCAACAAAATCACTTTGTGATAGCAGATTCTGAAGAGAAGGAAAGAAAAAAAACCCCAAGCTTTTCTAAAATCAATTTTTGATCAACATTCTTATCTTACCCATGATTTTTATTCTTGCTCCTTATTATTTTCTGCATTCTTCAAGTCCTGTAAATTTTATGTTCAAGCATCTGAAGAGCTCTATGTCAGTATTTTCCTGCCCATAGCTTTGTACTGCTTTGCTCTCAACAAAATTCAAGCTGTGACAACCTAGAAATATTTTCGTGTAGGAATGTGCCTGCATTTTTCACAAAACACTATGAGCATCTCTGGCTCCACAATTGCTTGACTGACACACATTCAGAAACACCTGTCAGGTGAATCCTCTATAACCTTATAATGCTTAATGGAAAGTATCCCCCTGTTGGCACATTATCCACTAGCAAAATTCGTTCTTGGCCAACAGCTGAAAAAAGAATATTCAAACCATGGAAAATTGTATGAATGATATAGCATAAATAATCTAATCTGGTTTTTAGCTATTATGCTAATTACAACTTCTCCTTCCTTTATTAAAATGAGTTTTTGTTTTCCCTGACCATATTATGAGGTAATAAAAGACTAGTTAGCAAAAACTTTAAAGTAAAATTTTACACTTCTAGTATTGTCTAGATAAGAAAAGCAGATACAGGAACAGGTAATCCTAAATGTATATTAATGTACTTGACTTGTCACACAGTGGCTCATAGACGGATATTAAAAAAATCCTCTATCTATCTATTAGGAGAGTGGCTGCACTCAGAAGTTCTGCTCATTAGTCAGGAAGCAGTCTCAAAGTAATATTCTACCTCTGCAACAAAAATAGTTTACTGTTTACTTTACTTGAAGAATACAGCACTAAACTTCTAAATATTAAAACAAGCAGGAGCTTGTTGGAAGTAATTCCTTCTTTTTTAGGTTTCCTACACACATTTATACACAGCTGCCTTTAAAAGATAGGAAACATTAACAAAGCTTACCTGCTTTTTTACTAAGTCTATATAAGAATGTCTGTCGTGGATCCGAATGGTCTCGACATGTCAATTGCAATAAAGAACCAGACTTCTTCCATTTCTGCATAAACCACAGTCCTGCATTGTTAGGTACAAGGTGAGTACAGATCCACAATGTGAAAACTAATTAAACATAAGCACAATATGTAAAGTCCACAATTTAGCCTCTCAGATGTTAATTTTACTTTTCATTTAAGCATTGGCAAGTTCAAAAACAGTTTAAATTTTTGTTCATTATTCTTTCCTGTCTATCTATATAATGAAGCACGAAGGCCTTTATTTCCACTAATATACATGCCTGCCTACCGAAAATAACTATACTTGCAAGAAGTGAAAATACATTAATGTTAGCCATAAGGCAATATATATATTCTATTTCAATAATTTACACAATATTAGAACATTCTGATGTTCAGAAAAAAGGCATTACTTCTCAGATTTCTAAACTGAACTCATGAAATATAACAGAAAAAAATAAAGCAGAATTTTCTAAAAGGAATACCACAGTGTAACGTTTTCTATGGTATTGTATTGTCTTTATTAGTCAATGAGCCAGGTGGCAAACTGGCTTTTCAGAAAATCTTGCCTCCCCCACCATGCACATAGGTATTTTTGAGAGAAAAGACACTAGTTATTCAGAATTATTTTAATTTATCTTACCTACTTGATCGTCAAATTAAGTATATTCAAATTCAGCTTATAATAAATTGAGCTCAACAGATTAAAACTTGAATTTCTTTATGGTATAACAAAAAACCCTGAACCTAACATACCGGTAAATACTTATGCCAACCATCTATTGCACATCCTTCTATTGATATTTTATTTTTATAACTTTTCTTCGTTCTTATGACCGTGAAATATGCAGTTTCTCACAATCACAGTAATGCAGAAATGTGCACCCCATGTAAAATTGCTAAGTACATTTCAAAGACAAAATTTCCCCTAAACTTATACTACTGAAAATAATACTTCACCTGTATTAACAAGAGCACTGCTGTTGTAGAGGGTACCAAGATGTGGTCCAGACAGAGACAGGAAGGTATGAAGTTTGTTGAGGTAATACTTAAATCGAGGTCTTGTGAGTACTGAACGGATTATTAAATTACCCAGTGAGTGTCCAATAAAGCTGTTTAAAAAGAAAAAGTATAACATGGAATTTTATGGCAGTAATTTTTTTTTCTTAACAGAGAAAAAGAAAAACGGTGTCATGAAATGCTAAAAGAGCATAGGAAAAAAAAAATAATGAAAAGTTTCCATTCAGAACCTGTATTTTAGGTCACACCAAAAGCATAGCTTGTCCATATCTCTCAAGCTGCACAAACTCATTACAAACATGCTCTGAGCTCCTCCAGAAATATTTTATATAGCATTTTTGAAAAGCTAGCAAAACCAAATAATCCTTCCATGAGCATCTACCACCCAAATCCAAGATTATTCTGGGTTCATTTCCCTTAGCACCAACTATTCAGAAAATACTTTATGAGCCGTGCATGACTGAAAAAAATCACTACATTGGCATGTGATGGCATTCAATATGATAAATGTATGAGCATTACTGAAACAATCTAGTGGAGACAGATTCCAAAAGTACTCCTAATAAGGGGGAACACCATTACCTAACTGAACCTGATTATTTAAAAATAGAAGCAACATCTCAGATCTGCTTAGCAGTTGGACCAAAAGAAGCGATTATCAGCTTGAGTGAGCAATTGAAGAATACGTGTCTGCCAGGAGAATAATACTTTTAGTTGTTTCCCCGGTTAAGCAATTTAAGGGAAAGATGGATGGTACTCTTTAGCTTCTTGTATCTAAGGATAAATATTACTTAATCTGAGGCGCCTAGTGTTGTATATGCAAGTCTATACAAAGCGTTTCTTTAGAACGGACACTACAAAGTAAAGCCATTCTAGTTAATATGCTTACAGATCCCTGCTGATACAAGGAGCACACCACACTAGGCACTGACTTGAAGAGTATATGGTAGGGACCAGACTCACAAAGTTAGAAGGATAAAGCGCCTTCCCATGTTACAGATGCAATTTCAGGACACGAAGAAAACAGAAAACCATCCAAAAGTATGTATAGTAAACTATCACTGCTGGATCACATATGTGCTACAACATTATACCTGTAAGACCATCCTTCCTGTTTGCTCTGTATCACTATATTCATCAACAAAATTAGCTAAACAAAGCTTTCTGTGGTATCTGTGTAAAATACAGTGCTAAAAGATTACTTGATTGTTAAGTGCTTCCCAAGCAAGAATCACTGACTCAGAAAATACCAATTTAAAGGTAAATGAAAAATTTCAAACATTTGGTTACAGAACAGGAAAACTACCCTGAACTCCTAAACTTTGTCATAATTATGCGTTTCTATGACAGAAAAAGGCTTTTTGTTAATTATCAATACATAGTTTAAGCATATAAGTATATTCTTCTCATTTGCTTTTACTACTAGATTTTCAAAATTACTTCAATATCAGAAATTCCTTGCCTCAGCTTGCTATATTTGCCTAATTTTGAAATGAAAGATTATGTATCCTCTGTGGTGTCAGCACAACAGCAGTGCATTTGCAAAACCAAATACCGAGCTGCTCTCTTGAATACTAAAATTCAAAACTATTCTCTCAGAGTACATAATAAAATCCACACAAGAACAACTAAACCAGAGATTTCTTTAAGAACAAGTAAATGCCCACAGAAATTGAGATGATCCTGAAGATGATCTGCATGACATAACTGCTCTTCAGTAAAGGAGATTGTTTTCTAAAGAAGATCTAAACATTAGCAGATATGTTCTCTTGATAGTTCTCTAACAGTTCAGACCGTATTTACTAAAGGTCATAAGGGGGTGAGAGACTCTTATATTGTACCATAACAAAAGGCAATTTCTGGGAAAAAAGCAGCAATCCATCAATCAATTCTATCATCCTTAAGAATATCGGCATCCCTAAATCAAAACTTCAGAAACATGAAAGATCCATTTGAGAAAAACAGGGTGCTCAAACTTAGCTATGTGAACATACCTCAAAACAAAACATTTATACTTAATTTGAAAAGACTTAGAAATATAACAAAGGTTACAGTAATATGTTGTGGTCAAATTCAGATGCTTAGGTGAACACATAATAAGCCTTAAATTTGTTTTCTAATAGAGAAAGGCTTAAGAATTTGCTCAAATCAAAATGGGGAGGAAAAGGAAAACCCTTCAAAAAGGGTCTTGAAAGTCTAACAATGCGATGCTCTGCAAAAGCAATGAACACCAGGTGGCAGCATTGCAATCTTCTGAATACAAGAGATCATTAACACACTGAAGTGAACACGATTATATTTCTTACACGTGCTTGATGACACAAGTCTACCAATTCAGACCACACTAGAATGAATTCAGGCCATACTAGAAATTCACAGTAAAACCTCATGATTCTGTGCCCACAAACAAAAATCTTGTCCAATTACAAAAATTCATGGGAGGAAGAAAAATCCATCAAAATCCATAACCAGTAAGGTGCTGAAACAATGAACAATGTTTTAATATATGCATAGCATTAAAAATTGCCTTATTTTTTATGAGCCAATGTTACTTAGGGAAAAGGATGACAAGCTGAATAATCCACCTGAGGTCAAAGTCCAGTGAAGGTCATTAGAAATTTATGTAAGACCTGACATGTGCAAAAAGGTTTCTGAAACTACACTATAAGAGAAGGTGGTTTAGCTGCATGATTACCTGGAAGGGCTTCCATCCTCACAGATACTCAAAACTTGATCGGGTATGACTGAGCAATTTGACATGCTTCAAATTTGCATTAACTGTGGCATTGGTATCAGTGGGTAACTGGTCCACAAGACCTCCAGACATCCCCTCAACCTAAAGCCTCCTGTGATCCTTTACCATACAGTTCTTTTATAAGGCAAATTGCATTTGGTTTGACTCAAGCTTCCAGCTCATGCTTGCTACACGCTTGTAGTGAGCACAAAGATTTTGTTCAGAGATGAACGAACGTGTTGGATAGTGAATTGATGCAATAACTGGTATTAGCTCTGGAAGTACCAAAAATGTTTACTGAAGCCGACACTGCTCTGATGGTACAGGGAGTGTCTTCTCTTCTCAATATAAGAACGTAGCACAGTAAATAGGATGTCACCATTACTTGAAAGCACAAAACTCTGCGTTTATCTGACACGGCAGAATCTCAGAACATCTTTGGACTTGTCTTGACCTGAGCTGATTTGAATTTGTTTCAGCCGTCACATCAATTGCCTGGCAGTGAAGTAACAAGTCAGGTCTAGAGTTGTTTTAGCTTCACTCCCGCTCCTATTAGCAACAAGTAGTTCTTCTGTGTGGTTGAACTGTGTGTCACCAGAATGAAGTGTGGTGTGGAAGAGTGCAGATACAGGTATCATATGGCAGAGCTCCCCAATGGTCACTGCAGGAGCACAGTCTTATAACTCAGGAGAAAAAGCCGGTGTTAGGGATAACAGAGAATGGGAGGAAAATAAAGAGTAAATGGGAAACAAAAGAAAGAGCATATGGGCAGACTGAAAATATAGAAGTATGAAACTAAATCCATCCAGACCCAAAGCCAAGGAAGCCGAAACTCCCACTGTGAACATCATTCTCCTTACACTGAAGCCCTAGGATGCAGATGCCCCACTGCTTAAGCAAGACAATCTTTGGATGTCAGCTTTTTTTCCACACAAAATCACAGATCTGGTGACTTAGATCTCTGATGTCTAATTTGATGGAGCTACTGAGCAGCACTTGTAGAGAGAACACTTCCTTTAGGAGATGGGGAGATTTTATGAGGAGAAACCAGGATCATTCAGGAGACCATGGATAACTACCACAAGGTCTGCTTTCTACAGTGGCATAACCAAAATGAGGCAGGAAAGCATCGGCTACTTGAACAGAGGATTTCTCAATAGTTCTTCCCCGGGCTTTCTGGGTTGTCCCTTCAAGGACTTGCATAGAAGCACATGTCTTCCTGACAGCTCTCTCATGTAGCTACCAGGCAACAGCTACAGGATTTGCTGGCAGATTTAACTTTCTCATAAGAACACCTAAAGTTGAGAAATGAAAACTTCTGCTTTGGTAAGGCCCAAGACAAGTACACGCCTTGAAAAGGAAACGAAAACAAAAATTCATAATTTTTTTTTTCTTTCAAGTGACAAGTAACAAAAGTGAAAAAATTTACAAATTCAAATTCTTATGAGAGAAGCAAACCAAAAGCAAACAAGAGTTCAATTCTCAAGTATGAACAATGAGAAGGTAAGTGGGTGGGTTTGCTCATTACAGCCTTCAGACCACAGCATGGGAGAGAAGATTCTGATGTGTGCTGGTGAACTCTTCTGTCCCATACTGAGGGTGCTACCATTTGGTCTATGAAACAACAATATGATCACACAGCACTTTCAACATTTTTAGATCAACAATTTAGACGAAATTAAGCATGTCAAATCTTGCCTATCTCAAAACAGAAACATTTGTTTAAATAATGAGATTATGTTCAAAAATTTTAGATGTTTTCTCCAGCTGAATAAGGCCTACCAAACACAAGTCTATGCAGAAACTTGTAGGAAACACATGTGACTAGAAAGTCAAAAAACCTTCTGGATGTAGAATTTGAGGGTGCCTAAACAAATAGATGAAGTCAGGCTTGAATTAGCTCCTTTGATCTATTGATGAGCTAACTCCCACAACACAGCTGAGTTAGAAAGGTAGTCTGCACAAATGATGCACCCTACTTTGAGAGCATAAATGCAATAGGCATTCTCCGGAAGTAAATGAAAAAGAAAACAGGAATGCATAGACTGTGGTGAGCCCTCTAATAAGATGTAAAACATGCTCTTTAGCAGATGAAACAATCAGAAAACATAAAAAATGATAAAATATATTTTCATGCATCTGCCCTTCAACATCACAAGTAAGATGAAAGTGCCTTGTAGGAATGACAAGACAAACAGTCTGCTATGTCATACTTGGTGAAGTGGCTATAAAATCAGAAGGAATCTAACTTCATCCTGGCATTCTATTACAGTTTCCTTTGACTTTCTTAAAATATTATCTGTTTTTCTGCAGAACCCTATTATGCGGGATCTGTGGAAGTACACGACAGCAATTCCTTAAATGTAATGCTTAACGTCTGCCCTAAAACGACCAACAGGTGAACTTACAACATTGTTCAGTCTTCTTTCATCTGGCAATTTCCTCTCTCTCCATTGTCCTCCTTTCCCCTACTCCTCCCCGCTCCCAAATTGCTTTTCCCCATCTCTCTTTTGGCCTGCTCCTGAGCATCACAGTTCAGAACAACCCAGGGCTCTAGTTTTAAGTTTATTTCTATAAATAGTATAGAACAGATATTACCTGATTTTTGAAAGGTTTAGATTATAAATTTGTATATACTGTATAATTTCATCTAAAAGACGATCTGTCATGGAATCAAAATCAGCAAAGGTATCATTCTGTAAAATAAAAGAAATAAAAAATAATAACTGTATTTTCTAATGCAGCAATATACATTCTGCATTCAGTCTGAATTCTCATTTCCCAGTGTTTCGATCAACAGCACACAAATAAAAGCATCGATATTAACTGTGAATACAAACACTACAGCTAGTTATTATAAAATTTAAGTAATTTTCTTGTAACGTGGAATAAAGTGATGCACATTTTACTGCAAGACCACTTTCTTCTAATACACCAAAACAAATCTTAACATTACACAGCCAGCCTTCCTTCTAAGCCCTCCTCTACACTGAAGATTATCTGCAGTGAAACAGAAGACAAAACTGCATATTCAGAACTAAATCACACGACCCATGAAATAGAGATGAGACAATTACTGCAACAGCGGAGTCTACATTAATACTGTTTATTCAAAATGAAACAAACAAAAAAATCCTTAAGGCCTTATCCCCGGTTCGTAGCTGATTCTCTCCAATGATCAGCAAAAAGAAATTAAAAGAGATAGGCAAAGCCTGCCTAAAACTTTTCAACACAAGTTCCAAAAGATCTGTGCTAAAGTCTGTAGTGTTCAACATATTGGTAAATTGTCTGGGAAAGGAAAGAAGGAGATGAAATATCAGTTTGCAGACAAAACTAAATACCCAGGATAGTCAAATCTAGAACCAACCAGAATTTCAGAAGAATCCTACACTATACTGCATGCCTGGGTGATAAAATAGCAAGAAATGCAAACCAATGTTACATAGGGAAAACCACCTATAAGTGTATATGCAAACAATAATCTGCACATCTGTGTTGCATATAATCAGCTATGTTAGGAAAGACAAAAAGAAAATAGCAATATAGCATTTTGTCAGTCCATAGTGCACCAGCATCTTAAATGCTTGCCTAGTTCTGATCATCTGGTTTTAAACCACAAGAAGTTTCACGTGGGCAGGGAAGGGTATCATGGATGAACGGACACTGTTTCACATCTAATCGTAAGAAATACTGAATGGACTAAGTCTCTTCAGTTGCCTTCTGAGAGAGAAATTATACTTGTTTATAAAATACTTGATTAGCTGAAGCAGAGAATGAGTAATGATTATTGAGTATTTTTTTCAAAACAAGCTGTAGGGGAAATTATTTCAATTTCCTTGTTTGCAACTGAATTACTAATGTATATGAACCACAGAACTAATCTCAACTGTATGCTGTGGAAAGCAGAAGTTAAAACATTCAAAAATAATCAGCCAACATTAAGGAGAAAAGTCTAATTCAGTTGCTGTTAGGCTCAGTGGTCTCAGTGGAATTCACAAATCAGAAAGTCTCACAGCTGCTGACTGACACAAACTGTGGCGCTAGAGAAGAGAAAGCATGGCTTGTGCCTGTCCAGCCTGTTTCACAGAGCATCCCAGCAGCTACCGCCAGGAAAACGCTACTGCACTAAATGAACCTTTTGTTTGAACCGTTGAAGAGACTTTGTTCTAGTTCATCCCTGAAGTATGTCTAATACAATATAACACACACACACACACAGAAAAAAAGTAAGAATTGGTCTTCTGTGCTTTGTCAAGTTTACTTCATCTGAAAATAATAACATTCACAAAAGTTTAACACAAGGTAATCTGATATTGGTTCAGTGTTATGATGTCGATCTTGCAGTATGCTGACAAAAGAACAAGAGACAGTATTTTGTATTTCTCAGACCCTCTGAAATAACACATCTCCCTTCTTGCCACACCAGTTTTCACTATCCCCATTTTTACCACTAGTACTGAGCATACTTTATCCACAATCCAAACTGCTTATGATGAGAACTTAGGAAGCATGGTACACACAACAAAATGGCAGCAATAAATGCCACCCTTTAAATATTTACCTTCAATACCATACAAGATTATATAATTACTTTGATGCAAGCCACAGATCAAATCGTGGATTCCATGAGAATACAATAATAATACACAAAATGAGTAAAATGTAACACAATAGTGCCATTAAATAAACATGTCTGAAGGTTTACACTGTTTATAGCTTTGCAAAAATTATTTTTTAGTTGGCAAATACCTGATTCCTTTCAGACATAAGAAAATCAATTCTCCCTCCAGGCAGCCCTAGCTCAATGTAAGTCTTCACTAATCTTAGATCTGCGCTGTTACCTTAAAAAGAAAAACAATCAAGAGTTAGATTCTGCAAAGTTAACTTGCAATAAAAGCACTCAGAATACTGAAATGAATCTCTGGCAGAACTTTGTATTTAAATACAGCTAATGATATTCTCAGCCCTAATTAAAATTCAGTAAGTCTTTGGAAGATAAACTGCAATGTCAAATAAAGTGACAAAATGGTCTACGAAATGACATTAAATGCAAACACTTTTAAAAAACAAGGAAGTCATGTTTGATTTTGTCTTAGCATCCAACAGATACATAGCACTGTGAATTACATTCTTGGAAACCTAATTAATTTTGATAGTCAATTAAAGAACTCAAAGGCAGCTTAAAGAGTTCAGTGAAGGAGCATCTTCATAGAATGAAAAGGCAGAGTGGACTGTCAGCAGATACAGATACGTGTAGACTGGTACCCAAGACAACACATACTAGTTTAACTACCATCCTGAAGAATTTTCCAGATCAATAATCATGGATGCTTTCAAAAAAAGAGCACCCTTTTTGCCTTCATTAGAGAACAGGATTTTTATTAACATCTATTATTTATAGGAAGTAACTTGCATAAGGTTGCCATTTCATGAGAAAATTCTAACTATATGGACTTTTCTAAGGCTTCAAACACACGAGGTTATTTTAACAACAGGCTTCTTGGTCAAGTTAACTTTCGTGCCAGTTCTAGATATGCAATAGCACTTGAATATCTATCCTAGTAAGAAGGAATACTTCTGAGTCCTATTTTTAAAAGTGCTTAAAAAAGGCTGCTTTTGCCCCAAAGGAGGTGAGAAAAACAATGCTGTTTTGTAATTTTTTTAACTTAGGAACTTGAAAAATGGAGAAGGTGCCTGTGCAGTGTTGGTCCAATCCAAGACTCTATTCTACTGCTCTCTTGTGTTTCCTTACATTGTTAATTTAAGAAGTGTCTCAAAACCCCAGAAAAACTAGAGGGGATATTATTTTTTAATATGCATGTATGTTTTGAACTAAAAGCAGGTGAATATATTCAAGCTATTTAAACTTTATAACCCTTTCAATTAGCAGGAGGTTTTCTCAATTCTACCACAGCAGAATCTTCATCCTTGGAATTATTCAAAAACCCAACTGGGCTGGGTCCTGGGCAATTTGCTATAGGTGTCCATGCTTTGAGCAGGGGAGTTGGACAAGGCAATTTTCAGCGATCCCTTTCAACCTCCACCACTCTGTGATTCAGTGATCTAACCTTTTAAATTCTTTTAAACACTTGGCTGCATGCACTATTTCTTTTTCCTAACAAGATAGACATATTACATTTCCCTTGACAACACAGCAATTCTAAAGAAAACAGTTTTGTCAGCAACTCCATTCTATTACCACAACATGGACAAATACCTTTATGACACAAAAACCTCAGAGATGCACTTAATGTGACTATGGCATGAAACAAGCTTATGTGCATGGAAGTTTTATCAAAGACAGAGAATTCTTAATTTAAAAGATTTTATGGAACATGTTGTCAAACATAGCAGTACAATGTCAGATTCCCATTTCCCTCCAGTGTTTCACTATTTCAGGTGTTCTGTCCAAAGTTCAAATGACCAAAGCTAAATCTCACTGGTAATCTGAACTACTAGCTTGTTCAGTATCACATTTCCCAGCATACCATCTAGGCCATGGACACAGACTATAAGATGTATTCCTTCTTCTGAACAGTCATCCTCTTCCATACTGAAATAAGGTATTGAGGATGCCAGTTTGAAGACATCACTATACATAAATCCAGGAAGTTTAAGTTGCCTCAATTCTTCTTTAGCCTGTAGGAAACTGGAACAAAAACATATTTATGATAAAACAACATTCACTATTGCTAGATAAATGTGGGGTCTTCCAGGATAACTTTTTTACTGTCATTTTGCTTTGTATTCTATGTCATAAATACAAAGGCAAATATATTTATCAAATTACTCTCTTGACAAAACAAGACAATTCCTCAAAGCAGATTTCTGCAGCCCCATTTTCTCTGTAACAAAAACTGTGTCTCAAGCTGTGCTTCTTCTCTCCTTTCACCATCTCTCCAAATTCTCAAGTATTTCTGAAGCCACTGAAGATTCTGGGTTAGTTCTGATCTTGAGCAAGCAACAGCTTTGTTTACATGCAATAAGCAAATTATAGGAATTATAACCAATCAGAAGTTGAGGTTAAGATTTTCACTGACTTTTGATAGTTCTTGCCATATCCATTTCTTAGGTCAGCAGAGAGCTGGAGACAGTGCTGTAATTACTCACCATAAGGTCCCTCCAGTAGGCTGAATAACTGATACTTGCTTCAGAAGCAGCCAGATCCAGACTTCTGATCTTTTATATATTATACCAAGGCATACACTATAAGGTTTTTAATAGCTGAGATCCCCACATGCTAGGAGCTCCTTGTGTTCTTCCCTTTCTTCCCCTTCCCTTAGTTTTTGTGTATGACCTTCCTAATTGCATATTGGTTTCCCTGCAGCACATAAAGCTTTATGCTTTCTTATGCTTCCTTAATCCATCTGTTCTACATGATCCCTCACAGCATCATGCTGTACCGTCCTCTTCTGCCTGCTGTCTTCCTCCCATTCTACCTTTTGTTCTCTGTTTTCCCAGCTTTATCTTTAGCTCATTCCTTAGTAACTGGCAGGAGCAGGTCTTGATGAAGTCAGCCTGAACAGAGACCACTGCTGGCAGCTGCTGTTATCACTCTGCAGCAGAAGTTACTTGAGTTTGTACTCAAGGCATGTTTCCTGAACTGAACGTACCAAGGTTGGTTCTCTACGGAGCAGATCATGCCCTCTGGATTCACAGTTATCTCACGCTCCAGGAGACACTGCTTTTCCCAAGGCCAAGTCCTTGATTTTATTCTGAATTCGCTTTTATTGTTACAGAACAGCCTAAGTAGTCTCTGCTCTTCATCTTTCCCATTCCACATCAGTACCCCCTGTACGTTATTTCAGAAGCAACTTTTCTGCCCACTTCTAACCTGTTTTCCTCCACCACTGACTGCTCAATCCTTCTTCCTGTTCTCAGCTGCTTTTCACAAACTATCAGGTCTTTTATCTCTTCTGCCTGCTCAGCATTTGTCTCTACCTCTCTTCTAAATTTTCTTCTCTCTCTAGTAACTTTTTACTTCCAATACAACAAAAAAGCTGCCGCTTCCCATGTTCATTTAGCAGCAGGGGGTTATCAGGGGAACTCCTATGTTTACAGTCAGAAGAGGGACAACCTGGGATCCCTGATGTTCCTCTAAATTTGGCTTTCCTGGTATCCAAACTGCAGTATAATTTAGAGCACTGTGGTCTCCAAGGTGTTACATTTTTGATATGTGAAGTTAAGATTTAAAAATAACACCATCACTGTAGCTTGCATTATACTTGCTTCACTAAACTAATTAGATGGACAACCAGTTACACAATGTGTGTGGTTTTATGTTTTTGAAGTCAAAGCATATTTTCCAGTGCTTGCTATTTTAAGTTTCCATTTCATAAAACACCATTTTTATGCTCAGTAGCCTTTACACCATCATTCTTCAGCTGAATGATTAATTTTTAAACATAACAAAGAAAAATTCTGTTTTGCTTGAAGTTTCTCAAACCACATGAAATTACAAGATAACTGATAGAAGGAATTCAGTGCTAAGACACTTTTTATCTGAACATCTAGAACATGCTATTACTTGGGCATGTAGAATCCACAAGCCACAGTCCTGAGGGCATTCTACAGCCCAACAGTGCTTCTTTTTCCCTTCTCTACTATACTAAAATCATTTCTAAAAGTAAAAAGCTTGTTTTAAAACAATCACTTACGCTAACATTTGAGGTTTTGGGGAGCTTTCATACCAGGAAACAGCTGAAGCCGAGCTGTAGGATGTGCTGCCTGGCTGCTGTGTAATTGCATCAGATTTATTCTTTGAAGAACAGATAACATTGCAAGGAGAGTCTCTCAAAGAAGAAGGGAAAGACAGACAACCAGGAGTACAGACAGGGGGCACAGTCATTACATCTTGCAGGTGTCCGCTATCAATCATTTCAGATCTCAGGGCCCTGTCTTCTGCTAAGCCATGATCCTGGTCAGAACTGCATGCTCCATCTAATATACTATAGTCTGTTTCTTCATAATACCCATTTTCAATCATTTCTTGATCCTCCTCTTCTTCCTCGTCTTGTTGAGAAGAACAAGTAATTTGTTTTTCATATGTTTCCTTTTGAGGGCTAACAGGGTTGCTGTTGTCCATAGGCCAAATATCTGAAATATCTGTGCTGCTTCGAGAGCCAAAATAGTTTTCGACAAGCCCTTGCTTTACCATGTCAGCACTACCGGTTGGAGAAGGATTATCTGTACCAGTTTCCCTTTTAGCTACTGACAGTTCTTCAGTTGTGTCCTTTAGTTCTAAAGGCTCGTTATGTTTTCCTTCCTTTGTTTTTTCAACCTCATACACTGCATTTACAGACGAAGAGCCTGCAACAACAGATGGCTCACCCATACAAGTTGTTTCCAAACACAATTTAACTGTTTCTTCTGTAGCCTTAGGATGCCTTTCAAGGTCCTGAGAGTCCTTGCAGGTTGTGCCAGAGCCTGTCTGTGGGCTGTAATTTTTCACATCAGTAGGCATATGCTCATCTGAAACAACTAAGGGCAACAGATCTTTTTTTCCTGAGAGCGAGGAATGTATAGACAGAGTTTTGTTATCTAAGCATCCTGAAAATACAACACACTGTTGCTGCAAATTGGTGTTTGCTGTTTTACTATCATCATATTTTGGCAAGTCAATTGCTCCTAGATCCAATACTGTTTTGCTGTCACTTAGCTGGCATTCAGGTACAACAGATATCTTTGAATTCTCATCAGGTGACAACTCATCATCATCTGAAGGCAGTGAATTTATGGATGTCAGGGATGATTGTATTTCACTTACAGCACTTGTACTCTCAGTGCAATGGCTTTCTATTGCATTTTTTATAGCAGAGTCTGGTTTTAGTAAAGGCTGAGGAAACACTTTCTCACCATTGTATGCACTTTGCCCATGAACATTTTCAAAAACATGATCAGGGTTAGGGTGAGTTGCAAAAGAACTTGGTTCACTTTCTACACCTGAATCTGAAAACCTAGAAGAGGCATATGTCACACTAACATCTGGTAATTTAGTCATGTCTCCACTTGCAGATAGTTGACTTTCTTTTATTGAAAGAGTAGGTGGATTACTTTTCATTTTTGTCAAGTTGTCACTGGTACGCTGACAGTTTATCTCATGGACCTCTTCCTTTTCAAGCACTGGTTCCTGTTCTCCGGAATTCAATTTATTTCCAGATTCTGAAGACTGGATACTGGGCGTCTGCAAATTCTCTCCGTGCACTCCATCTTGCAGAAACTCAGCCCACGATCCAATGTGAACTTCTACTTTCTCCCCTTCATAAAGATTCTTGTTACTTGGTTTGACCTCAATTGTCCTGACACCTGAGGAAGCCAGTTGACCTCCATGACAACCTTCAAGTGTACCTCTGTGTTGTAAAGCACTATCCCCTTGAATAGTTTCAGAACCTGTCCGGGAGATAGTCAGTCTATCAAAAACAGCCTCATTTTCACAGTGCACAGGACTGCTTGGACCTGGTTGGTCACCTTCAATCTTGGCAGTCTTTTCTTCAGATGGCAAAAATGGAACTTCTCTTTGATTTATTTGCCTGGTGCAGGCCTTTGTATCACAAGGAACTCCACCTACTGCAGGGTCCAGCCCTTCGTTAGCATTGTATGAAAGCCTGCCTTCTGAGCTTCTAGAGGCATCTTCCAGTGCTCCACTTTTCAAACATTTGTATCCTACTAAGACCACAGAATCCTTTGAGTTCTGTTTTATGACTTTTTTTGTGTTTTCAGGTTTCATTGTTTTCATGAGCTTAGTAACCTTAACTTTGGATTTATTTGCATCTTCGTTCTTCCCTTTCAAAGTTTTTGCTAGTATCTTTTCAGTTTCTGAATGCCAAAAGATGGAGGCACCCGCAGGTCTTATTTTGAGTTCTGGGCTAGTAAAACCAGCAACAAAACCTTCTTCAGCTTCAAATTTATCCAGTTTATTGAACTCTGCCCTTGGAAGACTCTGAACTACCAACCAGGGTACATCCAGATCTTTCACCAAAAAGAGGAAAAAAAAGAAGAAAGGATGTTTACAACAAAATTATGCAGATAACCGATGCGATAAAACACTAGCAATTATAGAATTTTACACATCCTCAAAACTCAAGCTAAACCCCCATATCCTATCAAATAAACGTAGCCCTTTAAAGCCAGCAATAAATTTATAGAAAAATACTCGAGTTTTTCATAACTTTCATTCATTTCTTCAAAAAGGAAACTGCACTGTGAGGTGTGTTTACCTTCAGTAATTGAATCTAAATATCGATCTTCAAAGATAATAGGCAAGGAGTTCATATCTCCATCTAGTTCACTGCATTCAATAGGGAGGGGTGGAAGAGAACTGCAGAAGGAAGTGTTTTTGATAGCTGCACACATCTGTAGCTGACTTTGAGCACTGAAAAAAAGGAAGCAGTCCTCCATGAAAAAAACAGAACTATTTATTTTTACATTAACAGAAATTAGCAGCAGTTTAATTCATTTTACTAGAAGCTTTTCTACTAATTAGCTATTAATAACTTCAATATTTAATAACTTCTTATACAACTTTCAATACTTTATATTGAGAACATATGTTTCTCCCGAGTTTCTTATGTATTTTTGCAATACTACTTCTACACAACATAAGCTACAGAATAACAGTACTACATGCTATATACTGTGTAATTCCAAAGGCTACTACTCACTGTAGTTCTTGAAAGGCAAGAGCAGTCTGCCTAGGATGCTCAAAACAAAAGAATGCTTCTGCAAATCTGCGCACCTGCAAGATCCAAACGAAGTTAGAGCTTATATGTAAAGATTATGTATCATTTTAAAAAATCCACCAGCATTCCTATGCATCAATGTATCATTTCTATGTATAATAAAGTCAGTTACTTTGTTTTTAAAGTTCATTCTGGGTGGGAAGTAAGAGGATGCCACAGACAAGACTAGTGACTGAAACAAGAATTTTAATTTGTGCACTGGATAACTGGAAAATTATATTAGACTCAACTGCCTACTGAAAAAGTGATTTCCAATAAATCAGTCATCCAAATTAGGCTCACTTGAAACAACAACACACAAAAATATTATGGGAAATTTCAATGAGAAGAAAGGAAATTGCTGTTCCATTGACACTTCTGAATGAGCCTGAGGATTACCTTCAGAAGCAGAAATCCACTAGATATTCCACAGTCTCAAAATACAGAGAAGTGTCTCAAACCTTCTATAAATACTCTTTAGCTCACAGTAAACTACTGTGCAAACAAATCTTTGTTTGCAAAGATTTCAACTAGAAATGATGAAGACTGTAACGGAACGTATGTTAATTACAAGCACTGTATTCAAGACTTAATTGTCTGCCTGAAGTCAATAAACAATACGATACTGAAGTGGTATTTAATAACAAAGGGGAGCATTTTTTTACCATCAAATATATTAAACCATCAATATTTTACCATCAAATACATGCTAAAATAGACTGTGAATTATACAGCAATTTACTACAAATGAGAACATAATCAATGTACTGAAACCCCAAAGGTTTTGAAAGATGAAATTTCTCACATTTTCAATATTTATTATAGATAAATATTAATTCAATCTATATGCATTTTATTTTTACAAGTGCCAAATTACTTGCATCAAAAAAAAAGCAAATCAAAGAGAATGAGCTATGCAGTGGTTGTTTCCAACAGCTTGTGCATTGACATTAATTTGTTTGTACCAATTAAAACAAAATTTCTATCTCACTTAGAGAATCACATATGTTAGTCTACTGAATCAATAATTTATTTACCAACCACTTCCTGGCCTCCTACTCCTTTATTTTTTCAATAATCTCTGGGTCTTCCTCTTAAGTTATTGAATTTCCCAAATAGACGGAGTTTTCAGTGTGAAGCTGAAGCTGGCATCAGACCTAGTTCAGTTCCCTCAGCTCTTTTCACTCAGAGCAATCTGCATCCACCCTGAGCACAAACATGGCCCTAGGAAAATCTTGTGCATTAACTGGCAAACATCAGACCTTCAGGACCACATTAATTTTGCTCAGAGATAAGTACTTGCAGAGGACTTCATTTTCCCTCCTGATACACTGCCCAGTATACTTTTAGAAAGTAACATTTGGATTAACTTTCTATTCTGTAGCTTCTACACGTTCCTTTTTTGTTTTCTTAATACAAGAAGAACTGGGAAAAAAATTGTTCCAAGGTGCTTAAATAAAAACCCAACCCTAAATCACAAACATTTAACCCCCATCTCTAACCTTCATTAGAAGCTGAAAGTCCTGTCAGAACTGCTCAAAATTTATTTTACTGTATTACATGAAATGAATTGCAGTCAGAACATCATCTCTGAATAGTCATGGAAAATGCTTTGAAGTAAAAATAAAACACTAAATTCAACACTTTCTTGTAAATGCAACTTCCACTCTCTGCAGTGACCAGGAACTCATTTTACTTTCCTTCAGAATTTGTTGTTAGGAGTTTATGCATACACATGTGGAATTAGAATTGGTGTTCCTAAGTACATTGCTGCGTTTTCCCAGATGACTTTTCTAAACAGACATCTACCTTGCAAATACATGATTTTCTCAGAGCTAATCCCCAGCCTTTCCTCCAGAAAGGGACTGTTATACAATAGACTTAACAGACTTTACTGCTGAAAAACTAGATTTTAGAACAATTGATCATGGAGAGTGGATGTTATCATTCTAAACCGAGCAATTTAATTAATTGAAGATCCTAATAAATCAGGTAATAGTTACAGGAATATTGCCAAATTAGCAGATGTCTGTGGTATATGTCAAGCACAGGGCACAGCGGTGTTTTCCAGGAAGCAAGCAAGGTAGTTTTCAGTTTAAATGTGAGCACTTCACCACATAAAGTAACTGGAGTTATAAAGAGACTAGATATTTAGAATTCTGCATTCTCTAAAACAGAAGAGGAAGGGGGTTTTTTCATTTGCAATAAATCCCATTTGTAATCATTTAGGTAATTCCAGTGCTTTTGAAGAATATCTGACTACCAGTTCCAGAGGGCTCTGAGTAGAATAGCAACAGTATAAAATTAGTTGAAAGCAAGCTCCAAAAGCACATAAGTCTTAATTAATAAAAGAACCCTAATCAACCGTAGTTTATGATGTTTAATTGGTGCTTATTGAAGGACTGAGGCATTTGCTAGGATGCTGTTAAAGAACCCCTGCAGAACCAGAACAACTACCAGCTCTGCTAGTGACACAGGTGCTACCAACTTGGGCTGACTCCACAAGGACTTTACAGGAGGAAATTGTAGGTGATACTCCTAATCCCTACAGACTTCCTAAAGGCATGGTTTTTATGGTCCTTCCAATGTAAACAGAAGAATTGTATATAAAAACTGCTATGGAATACATATTGTGGCTGCACATTTACGAGTAACAGTTAGAGATTTTAGTTTTCAGCTCTCTTATTTTAGGACTAATCAAACTGAAAGAAATAATTTTGGAAGAGCATGTTCAAACCTACCAGAAGATGTCACTACAGAACAAAGAGATGAACTAGTTTAGTGTTCAAACATTTTGTAATACAAAATAACATACTTTGAGCATTTTTTTCAATAAAACACAGTCGTAAACCTATCAATATGATAACATAGTTGAGGGATGTTCCAGCTTACCTAAAATATTCCTGACTTTAATGTAGTGCTTCTCAAGTATTAGAAAATATGTAACTATTGAAACACTTCAGTAAACATGAGTAAAATTATTAAAATAACAATTTAAATACTTAATACTTCAGCAGAAATACCTGTTTTATAAGCATCTACGCAAGAGGGTGAAAGTCGTTTCACCAAACAGAGATGGCAGGCATTTTTAGAGGGTGTTTTAACACAAATATCTTAACCAGTCAGATTAATCACTCTCTAAAAGGGTTCATTTATCTTAGATTAATAATAAATTTTCCCAGGGAGAAATTTCCTGTGGAAGGTACCGTCTGGAAATATTGCAAGAATAAAAGATAAAATGAGATTTAGCACACAGTAGTGAACACATCAGACTAGCCATTTCCAAAATAAAAAGGTTTAATTAGAAGAACGGAATTCTGTATGCTGCAAAAATCTAATCCCAGAAGGAACAGATAATTCTTTTAAGAGGTGAATTAGTAGGTCCTCTTTATCCTGGAGAAAAGGAGGCTCAAGGGAGACCCCTCTACCACTGCCTAAAACGAGATTGTAGCTAGGTGGGGGTAGGTCTCTTCTGCCATGTCCCAGGTGAAAGGACGAGAGTAAATGACCTTAAGTTGTGCCAGGGGAGATTTAGAATGGATATTAGTGCTTTTTTTTCACAGAAAGGGTTGTAAAGCATTGGAACAGACTGCCCAGGGAAGTGGTGGAATCACCATCCCTGGAGGTGTTGAAAAACCATGTGGCACGTGGGGACCTGGTTCAGTGGCGAACACAGTGCTGCTGGGTTGATAGTTGACGATCTTAAAGGTCTTTTCCAACCTTAAGAATTTTATGATTCTAAATGTCAACATACAGTCTCTGAAGATGAGAATTAGTAGGTCATCTTTCAAATCTCAACTAAATACAATAACCAGAAAGCCTGCATCATTTGGTATGTGCAGGTAACAGCTCTAGTGGAACATCATCACTGTAGATTTCCCAAAGTATGTTTATACAATCCCTCAGAATATAAATTATCAAGAGATTATTAATGGAAGTTACAGATTATTATACTAAGCACTGCAAAACAGGATCCAAAATCAAGAACTGAACACTCTCTTAGAAAAGACAAGGCTCAAATTTACCATCTCTTTTTAATTTAAAGGTTTACTGAATTTATGCATTGTGGGTTCCTGCTCTACTGTCCAGTGCACCAATGGTTTCTTACATGTATTTTAATTACATATATTTGCAAAGTATTCACACAAACTCATCCCACCTTGGAGTGTAGAAAACAAATGTCCATTTACAAATTACGTAACATCACATTGCTCACTCTATCTAACTTGGCTCAGGCAAAAATCCCTTCCAATGCTGCATTATGCAATTCTTAGAGTCAGCCTGCTTGCTTTTTGCTATCAGGCCCTAAATAAAAATGTAGTTTTAGGATTACCCATGTTTTGCATCTCCTCTTGAGTCTTTGACTGATCATAGCCTTAATAAAGTATAGTGATAGATAACAAAAGGAGTGAGTGTAACAGTAACTCAAAAGCACATGAGTCGTGCGGACATGAAATCAAATTTTTTTTTTCCAATAGGGAGGAAGGGAACTCCTGTTTGAATTTTTTTCAAACTGGAAAGCAACACAGAAATACTTTTAACATGTGCAATACCTTAATTCACATAGTATAATTAAATACTTTGATTTATACTCCCTAAAATAATTGCAGTTAAACTCAATAATTAAAGCATTTAAGAGCTTGGTAGGATGACTTACATTATAGATTTTAAAAGAACCACATTTAAGAAGCTGAATACATAATCATTAGCAGTGCCTTTTCTGGAGCAGTAAAAATTAAAATATTAATTCTTCCCTTGGTTTCATTAAATATAAATTTGTAAAAACACTAACACACCAGCAGCTAAATGCAAGTGCAGGTTAAGTGAAACAGTATTCTTGTTTCATACCTTCCACCAGTTAACTTGAAGGATTCCAGAATTTACATGAAAAGCACAGAAAGGTAAGATTCACAGACAGACAGTAAAATGATCCCTTTCCTACAGCTAGCACGTCAAACAAATAAGCCTTGCACTCTTTCTGAAAGATTCCATTTATTCTCCAGAACATGCCATTTCCACAACCACGATTTCCTCATTAAACAATGTGATTTATCAAGCAGGAGTAATGCTTTAGTTCATACTTGAATATATTTCACTATGGGAACAGCACTGCTGTGGTTCTGCACGCAGAGAGCCCACAGCAATTGCACACACCCATATACAGAGCAACGGTGCCACAGATGTGTTTATACACACACTCCCCAGATCAATTCAGATACATCTCCTCTTTTTTACAATCCCACTTAAGAGACTTTTCAGAGTTTATGGATGTTATAAATTCTTAATTCAAAAGGAAATACACTTGGTTTTTTATGTAAGCAGGCGGCCTAAATGCAGCAGAGAAGTAAAATGCAGGGTAGGCACTAGACATGGCTCCCACAGAAAAGTACATCAGTCTGCACAAATATATCCTATTCCACAGACTGCAATCTGCCTTCTGAACTGCATTTCTTATTCAAAAGAACAGTGAATTAGTTGGTTCATAAACATAAATAACGTTTTATGCATTATATTCCAATAACACAATACATTATACACAAGGTAACAAACGCAACAACAGCTCCCTTTACAATTCCAACCAACTTTCCCAAATAAAAGTAGAAAAATTGTAATCTGGAGTCTCACTTCGATACACATTTCCATGACAACATGTCCCAGTAAGCGTATGAAGGTGCCCAAGACAATACTTACTCTTAACGTGTGATGCTCTTGTGCCAGCAAAGCTGTGACCTCCTCTTGTAAGGTAATGACCTCCAGAAACTGCCCCCACAGAGCCATCAGAAGCGAGCAAAGCTGAGCAAGATTCATATTTATAAGTTCTGCCAGTTCATCAGGATTTGCCATTTTCTGAAGTCAGGAAAAAATATTTACATGATTCACTGATGAAACCATAATGTACAGACAAGAATTAAAAAGAAGTATACTTTACCTTAGTGAGAATTTTAATTTAAAAAGCAACTTCCAAATGATAACTGTTTTGACTAAGTATCAGAACGGGATCAATCTATATTACAGCAGTAATAGATTACTTTATGTTGTATTAAATATTATCCAATTGCTTTTTAGAATTAGAACTCCTGACCAAAAATTAAAGCAACAATTCCACTTACAGCAAAGATAATGGAGTTCAGCTGCTGTATTTTCTAACATATAAAAATACCATATGCCTGAAAGGAATATGAATTAGGAAACCAAAAATTGACTGACACTTGATGTGTTAGTCCAACTTTGATAAAATCATAAGAATTTAATAAAGACATCTCTATTTCAGAATAGTTATAACTCACTATAACCTTTATAAGATGCTATGTATCTACATACATTTTAAGCATAGAGAGAAAGCAGTGTTATAGCACAGGCTTTGTAGAACCAGATCACACCAAGACAAACTCAGTGTGCAACAAGTTTTCTTTACAACGTGCTGTAACCCTGTGACACAGTCCCACACCAGCCAATTGCAGACAGCTAGGCTGCAGCTGATGTTCCCTGGCATTTTAGAAAAAAAATACCATTTTTCAGAAACTCATTGCAGGCACATAAGGCACTGAGGCAGGTGATTTAAAAAGAAAAGAAAGTAGAGACCCAACTCTAGCAATATTACAGAGCTAGTAGAAGAAAGGATTGCAAATATAGAAACACCAACTTAACCAATAATAAGAGAAAGAAGAGAAACTGTTGATGAGAACTGTACAAAAGAACAGAAAGAAGAAAACAGAAAAAATATAAACATACTTTAGCAAGCTAAGGGAGAAACTAAAGAATTCAGGGAAGTTAGGTAAATGTAAAAAATATTTTAATACATAAAGTAAGATTATTAGTTGCCCATAGAGAGCTAGCAGTGCTGAATTTGTCTCCAGTTATCTAAATTACATCCTTCTAAAGGCTGTATTACATTTTCTTGCAGTTATACTACTACTGCAGTAACAAAAGGTGAGCCTACCGTTCTTCTAAAGCTGGGCACATGGCCCACTCAGCAGCAAAGAATGGATAATCTTTCAAGAAGTTTTAAAACCTGTCCTTTAAACTTCGCTGTGACCAAGGAATCAGTTATTCAGCTGGGGCTAATTCTGACTAAGGAGGGAGTTGGGGATACAAATCTAAGCCATTTGAAATAGACAGTGATTCCTTAAGAATACAGGGAAAACAGGAAAAGGAGACAGCATCAGAACAAGTACTTTCAGATGAGGGGATCACTTGCAGAATCTCCTTTTATACAACCTGCTACTATATTAGTGCTTGGTCCTGTGACATTGTTATTTGATACCATCAAACCCCAAAAAATCAAATTATAAATGCATAAAATTCAAAATGTGATTTTCATACTAGTAATCCACCTTTCTATAACCATCAGTTTCATGATATAAAAGGAACCATGGCTGCTACTGACACACCAAGCCACCAGATCAACAGTCAAGTTTTGGGATCAGTTGAGCAATTTCTCTTTGGAGGAAGAGTTGAAATAAGTGCTGGCAAAAAACATATGTGCTCTCATCCCTGAAATAAACAGTTTATTCCCAAGTACCATATGAAATCAGCACATTCTACTTTTATAGTTATCTCACTTATTTAATAAATAAAAAAAATTGTACCTTGACTTCTTCACACAATTCTGTAAGACGGACTTCTACATCTATGTTTTCTGGAAAGATGAGAGGACATATCCATGAGTAATGTACCTTCCAAGTTGCAGAGTGAAACCAAGTATCTCACAAAATAATTTTAAAACATGAAAAAGAATCCATCAGATAAAACTTGAAGCCATATTAAGTGCCACAGTCAAATAAATTATAAACTCACATTAAAATAATTTCATAGCAGTTTCTGAGATTGAGGACAAAATATAATTAATTTTAAAAGTTTGTAATTATCATGATTGCTTATCACGATACCTTGTCAAGGACAACAATTTTCCATTCAAAATTAAATTTGAAAATATGGTAATTTAGATGATACTGTTTGCAAATCATCCATTGATAGCTGCTGCTATTCAGCAGCAATGTCGTAACTTCAAACTAAGTTAATACAATTCCTCTTCTACCAGATTTTCTAGAGAAACTTTATTCCAACACCATCTTTCTACAGGTATATTATTTACATGCTACATGAATATAAATACAATTCTTTAATTGCATGAGGAATTATATTTTAGTCAAATAAAACTGTTATTTAAGTGGTCTTTCTCTCAATAGCTCAATGTTAAGAGCAAATCAATCTATTAGTATGGCAGCTTAAACTGGAGTTGAACCTTGAATGGCTCATTTATGAAGAAAATGGATTTATTCTGTCATGTAGATGTTTTTCCTTGTTAAACAGCCCTGTCTACTTAAGGGGATTTGATAAATAAAATAATAATTTGGTATTACATTTAATTTCCTTCTGCATCTGAGGTATGAGTAATAAGGGAACAAGTTATAAACCCTAAAATTGCCTGTATTTATATTTATTTTTCATTTTTGAAACACAGTATTAAGGATAAAAACGTTCAATATTTCTTGAAAACACACAGCAACAAAACATGCCTTGAAACTCTCAACAGTAACTTCAGGGTATGGTTAATGAACAAAAGTTTACAGAACAGCAACACTATGTATACTCGACTTGTCTTTGAATTATGCCACCTGTATTTGGTAAGTATATATTGATTTTTTAATAATCGCATTCATAATACTTAGGTTTGAACTTAATGCCACACAAATTAACTCATACAACTCAAAGCTCTGAGGAAAAAAAAGTGAATTGCAGAACTGTACAATATTCTCAGAAAAAAGTTTACAAAAGCTGTTGAAAGAAACTACATATATCTTTTGGTAAATAGTACTTGATAATTATTCTGAAAATATGTGAAAATAGTGAAAGATATGATACTACTTTTGGTGTGGCCACACAAATTCTGTCATTAGTGAAAAAATTAAATGGTTTACTTATGACAAAATACTGATTATTTGTTTGTCACACTTCAATTGAGAATAGGCTTGTGGAACAAGATACAAAACTCTGAAATCTAAAATCATTATGGAAAATCTCCAACTATACTAATATCCCAATGATACATTAAAAAAAACCAAAAAAAACAGAATAGAGCTAATATGAAAGGAAATAACACAAAAGGAAAGTAAGCACTAACATTCTAAAGCAGTAATGTTCACCCAGCAAACATCTGATGCAATTTTGCTGGCTCTGCTACAAACCAGTCTTGTTTCCTTTTCACAATAAAACCAAAACACACTTATAGATGATTAAGCTGGTGACTGGACTGCCATTACATCCTTTTCCCAACAGCAACTTGCTTGTGCTTAAACAGCACTTTTATCTTTTGTCTGGCATTAGCACAACACTGATACTCTCCAAAGGGAGAACTGGCCATGTAGATATGGACAAATGCACCCTAACCTCTGATACTGTCTTGTGTAGTGTTTGGAAGAATTAAATCTTGAGATACTAAAAGCAATCTGAAAGGTTTTTCAGGAAGAAAAGGTATTAATCTTTAATTATGCGAAAAACATAAAAGAGTCTGTGTTGCAATAAACGAAGCTATAATTTTTAGCTATTTTTTAAATGTTGATGACTGACCAAACTTTTCAAACATTTTTGTTTAGTAAAGTACAACACTACTAAACTAAAAAACAGCAATAATGTCTCATTTTATTGTTTATATTCAGCCTAGAAGAAAGTAGCTCAATTCTGCAGACTTCATCCGAGTTCAACATATGTTCGCTGTGGCTGAATATTGAAACTGTTCCTGTCTACAAAATGATACAACATTTTATATACTATTAGTAAGAATATAGTATTTTATAGTATCAATAAAAATCTGAGGGATTATATCACCTGCTTTGCAAACATACCTAGGTAGGCGTCTCTCTGGGTTCGTGGGTATTTTCTTCTGAGAAGGCGTTCATAAAGGACCTGCATGCTGGCCTTGGCTAGTTACAGGGATTGCACACACATGACTAGTTACTACACTCCTTTTTTCACCTGTGATTTATTATTTGCCTTAAAGTTAGTAAAAGAGCTTATTGCTAGCCTAGCAATTAGTGCAGTTAGAGCAGTACATGAAAACATCATTTTAGTGTAGTTTCTAGATTAAGTATCACTTGTGATACACATTAAGGTAGCATTTTTTATTTCCTGAAACCAGTAATACTTAAATGCTCAATTACAGTTACTGAGTCCAACAGTTGTCTGCACATGCTTCTGCAAAATCAGTGTCTTGTGTTAAAATTATATGACAGAGCAACAGCAAAGCAAACAAAAGAAACAAAATTAAAGAGATAATAGTTTTATCTTAAACAAAAAAGTGATGATTCTGGAGTTTAAACAGGACTGGATATTCTCTTCTGCAATGCCCATTTAAACTTCACAAATAAAATACACACAATAAAATAGTTCATTTTCTTTAATTTTTTTTTAAAAAAGCAAATTACAATTGTGTACTTTGTGAAGTCCAGTGAGCCTCAATTTTTGTACAGACACTACAGAAACACAGCTTTTTTTGTTTATTGTGGATGGATTTTAGAAACATTAGCATTAATGACAGGTATTCATTATTTTTCATGAGCAAATCGTGAGTAATAATTAGTATTTACATTATTAGTATTTTTAATCATATCAATTGTCCCAATGTATGTACAAAATAACTGAAATAAATGAAAAAGATGTTTAAATATGAAAAAAAGTCATTCTAGCAGAGACAAAAAGAAAAGAAAAAAATTAAACCCACAGGAAACAAACTGTCAGTAGAATATGTACAATGAATGTTAAATCTAAGTTGTAATTTTCTCTTCAGGTATTTATTTTGAGTATTTCTGTTCAAAACCGCATTCCTAAAGGTAAGCTAAATTATCCATAGAGATGAGAAAAGGTCTGATTCAAGTTTCCCTGAAGCTTATGAATGTTTTTGGTGACTTCAATGAGATTGAAATATACAACCCAAGTATGCAACTCAGTGGCCAGCTTTTTTCTATTACATATATATTTTGAAGGAGTGTTTTAGGGCAACTGAAGATCCTATCTGAAACATTTAATGATCAAGATTTAGTCTATCATTAAAACAACAATAGTGCCATCAGACTCAATATATTGAGATGGTAGAGTGGATCCAGACAAGGACAATAAAGCTGGTGAAGGGTCTGGAGCACAAGTCCTGTGAGGAGCAGCTGAGGGAGCTGTTCAGCCTGAAGAAAAGGAGCCTCAAGGGGGATCTTACTGCTCTTCTACAACTGCCTGAAAGGAGGCTGTAGCCAGGTGGGGCTCAGCCTCTTCTCCCAGGTAATAACAAGTGACACAGCAAGAGGAAATGGCCTGATATTGTACCAGAGGAGTTTTAGATTAGATATTAGGAAAAATTTCTTCACTGAAAGGGTGGTCAGCACTGGAACAGGCTGCCCAGGGAAGTGGTAGAGTCACTATCCCTGGAAACATTCAAAAGGCATGTGGATGTGGCACTTGGAGATGTGGTTTAGTAGTGAGCATGGCGGTGCTGGGTTAACGGTTGGACTCCATGACCTTCAGAGGTCTTTTCCAGCCAAAATGATCCTAGGATTCTATGATTTGGGAAAAAGCACTTTTGACCTTAAACGGAAAACTACAAGTTGAGTCAATTTTTTAATAGGGTGTTTCCCTCCATATCAAGATTAAGATAACTGACACAGAAAGGTAGGTAATTGTAGCAGCATTTTTGCTTCTATAAAGAAAACACCTCAGTTTCTAGTATTTTTCTATGCACAGATTTGTAATACACTCCCTAAATCTTTTTTCCCAAAAAATAGCTTTGCATTTTGTAATATACAAGTGAAACATTCTTTGTTTGATTCACTTTGATAATTGACCACATCATATTTTTAAAACAGCTTTCATATCTCAATTTCCAATCTTACTGTTTCACTATGCTTACTTTTGACACTGGTAAAATTAAACAGTACAAAAATCAATAAATGTTGTTCACAATCTGTATAAATTCCAGAAGATCTATGTTTTTTGATTTAAATAGAACATGATTTTTAAAAGTATGTGCTTGCTGAGGAAAAAGTCTAAATCATTCTTTACAATGCCAATCTACTTTCCTTTTTAACTTCCATGGCTCTTCACAAATTTAGGCTAGGTTCACTAATATAACTGCATTCTACAGAAAATAATGTACATGTACATTTCCATACATTACGTGTAATACTGCTGCAGTTACTTTTATTGTATGTGGTTAGTTAGAAGTCTTCATGGCAACTAAGTCTGTCTAAAAAGTTACACTATTAACTGAGACAGCAGCAATTTTTTCTTGGAGGCCTTTTTCCATGTAAGTTTCCATTAAAATATTCTTCTCAAAGCTTACTGAATTACAATTTTTGTGCAAATATGCAATGTTTCCTTATAACAAACAAAGAAGTGCTATGCTACTTGGATTAAGAACTCCTCTAACTTTCTCACCACTAAACACAGTGATCTGAAATAACAGCACAAATCATGACAAAGAAGAAAAAATATATTGCCATAGATTTAGGCTGTTATCTCCTTGTTTTATTTGTGATGTGACAGTAGTGGTTTATTTTTTATTTTTTCTTCAGTTATTAAATTTCACATCAGCTTAAGCAAAAATATATTAGATATACAAGATATATGAAATCAATGACATTTTAGCCTAGAAGAGCTGTATTCCTAATAAACATTGACAAGGAAGTGATGCATTTTATTAAATTGAACATACCCAATTCAATTCGGTGAGAAGAGGGGAGCTCCTTTGTTATCATAATGAAATAGCTATGTAACCCTTTGAAAGCAAGTAGCAAAGTGGCACAAAGTGTATAGTGGAAATTATAAGCATGGCTGAGGAAAGACTCTGAAACAACAAAACTGCAACCCTAAAATAAAGAAGAAAAGGCACATATTAATTTTCTACAATAAATGAAGTGTCAGCAGAATGACTAAAAAGAGAAGCAACTGCCTGTTTTCATAAACTTGATTCACATTTTTGTGATTTTCAATGGATTGCAAGATATTAAAAAAGAAGGATAAACACTTAATATTGTAAGGTTTCTATATGTACATTCCTGAAGAATGTGATGTAGCCTTTTCGAGCAATTTTTCTCATTTCCCCCATCACATGGCACTCCAAAAAAAACTCTGAAAAAGTTCATTCTTTACCAAGTAGTATTTCTGCAGGAAAGATAAAATTCACATCACCCAACAGAATACAAAAAAAATCTTAAAATTATATATTCTTACGTCTGCTGATAACTGTTTTGTGTAGTTATTGCCAAAGACCACACTTTCAAGAGAAGGAATCACAGAGTCCCTGTTTTGTGCTGGTGCATTCCTGTTCAACCATGTATTCTTCACTGGGCGAGGAAAACTGTAAAAAAGCACAAGTGAACATACTCTTCCTCATTATTTCCAATGTAGACCTCAATTAATTTAAACAATATTCCTGAAAGTTTAAGCCAGAAACATAAATTTTGAACCCTAACAGGTAAGATGTGTTCATTTTCTGACCATTTTGCTGTGAGGACTTCACCTCTCAAAAGTGAAGCAGTGGCAAGAATTCGAAAGCTGTCATGGAAACTGACATTGCTGTTTTCCTAAAGGATGCCTACTGAGGAGGAGATCCCATCCTGAACCCCTGGAAGAACAGAGCATCCTGCAACAGTAGCCTTGTGAGAACAGCTGGGAAAGATGAATGAAAAATGAATGAACACAGAAAGTGAAGACTATTAGGAAACAGGCAGAAATAAGCAATTACAAGTTAATAAAAAAGAGTAGATTATAGAGGACTCCAGGGCTGTACCCAAGCGGAATTACCTCCTCTCTTTCAAGGGAAGTGTTAGCACTGGTTATTCTCAAGAGAAGGTGAATCTGATTGCTACTCAGAAGAAAACACTCAAAAGGTGACCACCCCTAGGAAAGGAAGAGGTGCCAATAATGTGAGCATGATCCAAATAGAAGCACAAACTGTCATCCATGAAAGCCCAAAGGACGAAGAGGAGTGACATATGCAATTTTCAGGTTTTTTAGAAAGGGGTGTCCCAAAAAAATGAGCCAGATGTGGCCACAGCAACTGTCAAGTATGTGTTACATGGGCGAGTTCAGCTGAGATAAAACACTGTAAATTTGAAAGTTTCTTCCTCTCCCTGTCATAATCTGATTTAAAGAACAATTTAAACACTTAAAATAATTTTGTGGACACCAGCAACATTCTGCTCCCAAGATAACAAAAGCAGCAAAGAAGTTGCTGTTTTGTTTCAGTATCTCCTTACACATGCTGTATCAAGTTGAGGTTTAAAATTAAATAGCATTATTGTATCATCACTTGAAAAACCAGAAACAGAGGAAAAAGATATAGGAAACCCCTCAGATTTACTGCAACTTTTTAAAAGGTCAGTAGGGACAAATACGTTTCTGACTAAAAATTAGTTACAAAACCTTTTTTTTTGTTTTCTGACAACAAAGTGATCAATACAGGTTAAATGACTGAATTTCAGTTGTGGTACAGTGTGACAATGTACATTTTACATACATGTTGCTACTTTAAATGCATTTAAAAGTGCATTTAAGTGCATTTATCTGATTACGTCTTCAACAACAATAATTCCCACCTCCTCAGTACTTGTTTCTCTCCCAAATAAGGCTGCACCATTCCTTCACGTGTGTCAGTTCATTTACTATATAACCATGCCTAAAACATATCATCAAATCAATTCAAATCAACTTGGAGAAGGGAAAAAGGACAAAAAACCCCCCAAGACCAGTTGAATGCTCCAGTGCAGCACAGCCCTACTGCACAGAACAGCTGTCTAATAGACACAGAGATAGAGCTTTCCAGAATGTGAAGACTGGCACAAGGAGTGAGAATACCTGAAGCTAAAGGTCTGGGCATTTATGGCCCAGACTGAGCTTGAATATGAAGAAATTTGGGGGCAGTAGCATGGAGTATTTGAAGACCATGAAAGTAGGAAAAGAGAGATATGTTAAAGAAAAAGCTGTGCAAGGAACACTTCATATGTATGACTGACTGTACAGCCCTTCTTCACGTAGGGAGAGAAGCAAAGTAAACAGAGATGGCAAAGGGTGACACAAGTAGATGAAATAAAACAGTTCCAGCAAAAATCAGGCAATCTTTTTTAAAGGGAAAAGTAAATTCTCCATTTCCATTTACCTGAATAAAATGGTAAGTGTATCATTTGCAGATATCATTGTCATTGCAGTAGTAACTGAAAACTGTGCAGATAGCTAACAGAAGGCACCCTATTTGTATTAACAGCAGCTATTTCCGTCACTATGTAAAGTGAGCAGCACATCTTCATTATTAGGAAAATTCATAAACACACTTATAAATACAGATTTTTATACATTCCTCCACTTCTCTGGTCTTGAGTATTATATCTCTTCTATTACTCACTCTTATTTCTAATTTTAAAAACTCTCAAAATTTGTTTCAGATAACTTTGAAAAAAAATGATTTCTCATCATGATTTCTCTGGGTCCTTAATTCCAAACTCATCATAGAAAACAATATTGTCCATAGATTTAACTCCTTCCTAATTTTTCTGTTTTTACAACATTTCCATTTGGACATTCAGTAATTTATTTGCATTTTCTTAATAGGAGATTACCTTATCAATGGTTGATGCAGAGCAACCAAAGAAGCATGGACTATAACTGATATGACGGAAAGGTGGAAGTAATCAAACATAACGTTGACATAATGATGAAGGCCCTGGTGTAAGTTAAAGTGCAACTTCAAAGTTCGGCTACTAATAGGCTGTAGTGTGCTCAGGTCATCTGGTCTAAAAAGAAATTAACAAAACAACATACAATTAGAACAATCATATTCAAAGTGCAAGTTATTAATAACTGACACAAATAGCAATTTAGCATAGGTCTATACTTTGGAATACAACGGTGTCTCCCTGAGGACAAAAAAAAAAAAATCAGAATGAGATAGACAAGTTATGAAATCATAACAGACTTAAGAACTGAATTTCTTTTTTACCATCATTTATGTCTAATATGAACACACTACACCTATAAATAATAAAGATTTCAACAGTTTAAAAAGTTAACATATATTCTTGCTTTAATAAGGTCTTCTATATTTAAACTTACGAGTAGTCTGTATCCGTGAAGTGTAGATCTAATGTTAGCAGAAAATTCATTTCATTAAGCGACTCCTCGATCTACAAGGAAATTGTAGAAGCATGAAGTCTTTCAGGTCCCTTATTTGTACTAATTCAAATAGTACATAACAAAGACTAAATTATCCAAATATAGTAAATTTGAATGGAGATTACCTTCCTCTCATCTAACAGCATTTTTATTTTGAAAATCATCACATCATTCACAGAAACTTCCTCATTTTTGTAAAGAATCTGAAATGTTTTACTGCAAACTATGTTGTCATGGACTGAAGCAGGAAAGGCAAGATCTGCACCTGAAGAGAGAAACAAGTATTAGTATAACTGGAAAACCCAGAGCAGCTAGTAAGTGGATCTATCATTTCCATCAATTTCACGGTTACTATTAAAACTGTAACAACATGAATAGTATCAGTGGTGTTCTTTTCAGTCAGCAACTGATGAAGTTTGAAGGAGTACATCTTGTTTCAAAGAAACACTATCAATATTTTTAGTGTAATTTGCTTTTAATATAAGTTCTGAATTGAAGAATTTTTGCTTTGTTAAGAATTGAAGACATTCTAGGCATCAAAAATTGTAATAAAAATCCTGAATTCTGTATTGTTTCATCAAGTATTTATGTTGATTTGCAGGGTTTATCTGCACTGAGAACTCTTAATTAGCTACAGATGAGGCAGAGGTTAAATGACATATACCACTTCACTGAGTTAATCAAGAACAGAGGTGGTTTGCTCTTTCCTTCGAGATCTTGGCATTCTACTCAGGCCAGACTAGTTCTGAGCTTATCACTTGAAATTTGCATTTCTCATGCAATATGACACTTCTGCTTTCAATCCAAAGGCTACTCAGCAAAAAGAGTACAGAAAAGTGTGAAAAATTGTTGGGGGATCTTTTACTGAAAAAACAGAGTTAAGAGACTTGCAGAAGAAATGAGAAAGGGAATTGTTGTTTAGAAAGTTCTTAAGAAAATATCATAATAGCAAAGGGTTATCACACAGGAAGTATCATGATGAGTACTATCCTCTGAAAAAAATATAAAAGAAGATGGAACTTGGAAGAACAGAAGTAGCAGAAATACTGACACCTTCTTATTACTGCTCTTAAAAAATGGCTCAATAACACAACCTCTTCCAGAAGACAAAGTTTTAGAAATTATGTAAATGAGGGTGCAAAAGATTTGGTTTTATTTCTTTTGATTCTTCTTAATAAATTACTTCAAAGAAATCCACAAGAAGAAAAAAAAATCTGCAGATCTGGGGCCTCTGATAGAATATTACCGCCTTTGGCAAACATTCCCACTTAGTAACATCTTAGTGCTACTTTTCTTCAGAAATGTACAAATACTGGGTTTTGCTGAAGTGTTTTCATACATATGATCAGTTTAGATGTCCTGGACAAAATGCATACAAAGGCTGAATCATTACAGTGTAATTCCTCTATTTCAGCTAATATCCATCTATGTCATCTGTTATAGCAGAAGGGCAGAGCAGGTATGGTTTCACATGGCACATAATCTGATTTAACTGCACAGCATCAGCAAAACGGATCTCCCGCTCCCATCTGATACAAAAGAAGTAAAGGAGACAAATGGCTGAGGTCCCACTTCCTCTACAGCATCCGACCCTGAGTTCCTGCCCTCAGCTCTGCTGACTTCAGTGTAACACAAACCAGCACCCCCAGAAGAGAGGTGGGAGCTGCAGAGGCAAAGCTGAGTCAGGAACAGGCTGAACCACTTCTACAAGGGGAGCGAGGTCTCTCAAATGTGAGGTCATCAAGGCAGAACTACTGTATTTTAAATCAACAATGCACTGACTGGCCAAGACTATTTCAAAGCTTCCATCCACAGAAGAAGCCATTTCCACAACCGAGGAGGAAAAAACAGTGGGATTTTATTTTTTTTACTGTATTTACTCTTAAATATAAATTTACTGAATTTATATTTTTATTAGAGATATCATTTTATATCTATATTTACAGATTTATATTTTACATGATAATTTACTCTTGCACCGTAAAAACGAACACTTCATTCCCTTCTAACCTGCTTTTAGGTTTTTGCCCCCCCATTTTTTCTTTCCTCTGAAAACCAGCCATGAATTTTTGAGAGAAGGAAGAATTCAGAACATTCTCAAATCTGAAACAACCTCATAAAGGCTAAAAATACATATGTTTTTCTTTTAACTTTCTAGAGCAAATGACATCTTCCTTCGAATTACAAGAATAATAAAAGACCTTCACAAGGCTGGAGCTAAAGCAAGTGAATTGCCTTATCATATCTGTAAAGACACTCATGCTATTCTAGTGAGCTACTAAAGGATGTGGGAAATAGAAATGGAAAAAAAAAACTTATTTAAATTAATGAAGGACTGAATGAAGAGCTGGGAAAGGCTGAGCAAGGGCTCAAAGGAGATGCAAAAGAATAGGAAGAAGAGGAAAAACTAAGACTATATACTTGGGGAAATAAAACGAGGAGAGAGATCAAAAAAAAGCTCTTTGAGAGAGGGGAAACACACAGCTAAGGTAAGGAAACTGCAGGTGTCTTGTGCAGAGGGAGAGCTAGAAGTAGGCAAAATGACTTGAAGTGGAATGGGGAAACCATGACATGTCAAAGAAAATAGGATTTAGTATAGGTAAGTAGGAGAAAGAGAAGAGAGAGAAAAGTATAGGAAGAAGCACCTGATCAACACGGGACATCATTCTCAAGAGTGGGAGCTGTGTTGGGCTCCTGACCAGCCTCCTCTGTGGTCGACAAGCAACACTTCCACACAGCAGGTCAGCAGAGTGCTACTCCACATGGAACCTAATAGCAGCCATTTCCTACACACAAGAGCAGTCTTAGGAACTGCTATTCCTCCACCTGGAGCAGGAGGGCTGCAAATGAGCCTACAGCATCCAGCTCTCCTCAATCAGGCAAGCAGCTAAAGTGAATGGGAAGCAGAGGTTCTTGGCAAGACCCAGCACCATCATGTCCACAAGAAGGACAAACTAATACCCTTTCATGCACCAGTTTGTACCCTTCCCTCTGCTTTGTTGTGGAACAAACATTATCAGTAACTACCTGAAAAACCAAACTGAGAGACCGATCTAAAAAGGACCCCAGTTTCTGGTTTTGAGGGGGTTTAGTTTTTTTCTAAAACAGCTGCTTCTCAGCTGAATAAGTTCCCCAGTTGAGTTCCCAGATCAAGTAAGACACTTTTGTCAACAACACACAGAGCAATATGAAGGTAAGAAAGAGAGGCCAAGGGGAATCAAGGGCTGCTATTTTTTCTTTGTCAGCACTGCTGATCTAAACTCACACCAAATTGCAGTCTTCATGTTTATACACTTTATGCCTAGTATCAAGAAACAAAAGAGCTAACACATATGTTACAATTTACTAACAAGATTGCAACTTTCTGAAAAAATAACCTAAGACCATTCAAAAATATACCATGAAATGGAAAACCTTTTTTCCCAGCATTATCAATCATATTATTGTCACTATTCAAAAAGTATGTTTTACTAAAGGATGTTTATCAGACCCAATTTCTCTAAACTACTTTGCCTTTGAAATGGAGTAATCTTGACTCATAAGAATCATTCATTTATCTCACACAAATCCAAGAAATATTTAGGAAGCTTAACCAAAATTCAGTATCTACACTGTTGCTGTACTCAGAGTTACTTTCAAAAGATGCAGGTTTCAGTACAGTCCTATCACATTTTCTCAGGCTGTATTAGGTTTTTCTTCCTTGTAATTTCACCTGACATTTGAAAAGTTAATTAATTTTTTGCTTTTCACATTTTTACACCATGCTGAAGTACGGGCTACACAGAATTAGGAGAGTGCCAACAGGTTTCTCTGGGTTCAGTTTGCCTGAACATAGAAACCAAAAATGAATGCCAGGTTAAAAAGTGAAAAAAGATGAGGGAGTAGATAGTTCTGCTCAGGAGGTTAAATCGATTTTCAAGTTTACCACTAGGCAACAACAAAGTTTGAAAATAGGATCCTTTCAAAGTATGCTTTTCAGAAAAAGAATGGGCTTATCAATCTGTGTAAGAGTCTGTATCTGAAGTTCTCCACTACTCTGAGATACCTACTTAAATGAGATCTGCCCTTGGTCATCTTAGCTTGAAACATGGAGAAGACTGAGCAATCAGTGGAAAAAACCAGAAGACACTAATATAAAGGAACAACCATGTTTTGTCACCAGGAAAAGCAATCAGCATATGAAAAACAGTAACACAAATTCTGTAATCAATTTTTAAGTCCCATTGTTAAAAACAAGATACAGTTGTATTGTGTTAGTAATAAAATTAAAAGTACTTTTATATTAGTTAGAATAAGGCAAAAAGTGTGATCCCTTAATTAGCAAGGCAAGATAATGACCTAATTTACTGAAAAGTTTTTGCACTTACCAGTTCCATGTAACAAACTAGCTTCTATTTTGTGTGGAATTCTTGGAGGAATTTTCATAGATGCACGAATCTGGTAAAAGCTAAAGCAAAAGAGTGATTTGCAACACTTGCATTATTGTACATCTAATTTACCTTTTACACATACACTGACAAAGGCAGGAATGGATAATGGGAAGGAGGAACAGGTTAAGGAAGTCTACAAAGCTTAATACTGTCTTACTTGACCCTTTATCTTGTTATGGTTTTTTCTTAATCATTAACCAAAGCAGTAGCCAAACATGAATAAAAAGAAGTCCCAACACAGCACTGGTTTTAACACATGCCGTGGAGCCGGGCCAAATGCTTGTAAAGACGTGTGGTAAACTACACTGGAAAACTGTTATGAATGAAAAATCAGGATTGGCATCTCAGAAGGATCTACCACGTAGCACATCTACAGGACTCCTACAATCAGTTCTGACACTGGAGGAGTTATTTGTGAAACTGCAGTTTGTGAAACTCTCCCCTCCAGGATCCCCAGAAAACACACTGCTTACCAGACTCTCTACATTGTTTGTGGCCACCAGCTATGCGAAAGTGCAAATAAAGGATCACACTAGGCAAAGCATGACAGTACCTGTATGCTATCAAAGGCTTCAAGCCCAAAAACCCCAACACAAGTCTTTTGGGTCTCTGCCCCATTTCTGAACCATTTTTCATCTTATCCAGCTCCATACCATCTCCAACTTTGATCTTCATCTAAGAAATCCTTAACTGTCAGCAGACTGATTTTATGGAAACTTTTACATAACACAGGCACCCACAAACACACTTAGATGACACATTCTAACCTTCTCATTCCATTTCAGGCTGTTTATTTTGTTTGAAGAAGCTAGCTTCAGCTCCTCAGTGAGCTACCACACAGCTCCACAACACTAACACCAATGAAAGGGAGGCAGCAACAATGCTCACAAGCAGAGCAAGACAAACCCATCTTTTTGGTGGAATCATGGTCCTAAATGCCCCTAGGAGTATACATTTATCCTTTGTATTTCACTCACAGTGCATACCCAATCACAGCCATGGTTTTCATCATTCCTAAAAATCCAAACCAATCTATTGTGCTTTCTGATTTTGGCTTCTAACACTTCAACTAAAGCTGACCACTGGGACTTCACTACAAGTGATGAGACTGTGTACTAGCCTAATAATCAACCAATGAAAAATTCTTAATTAAATTCTTCCACAAAATTAAAAAGTCAACTTTGGTCTCATCAAAACTATTATCAAAGAATGCTTTTTAATGAACCAGTAACACTGCTAGATATAAGAGATAAAGTAACTCCTACCTTTTAAATTTAGAGTAAAACTTAACCTATTGCAAGCTACTAGTTATGTATTTTAATTTTTGGAAACTCACAGCTCAAACATCACTCCAAATACACTCGTTAAGTGATTCATAAATAGTAAATTAATTCATTTTGTATTGGGTTAAAGAAATATAAATTAACATTAAGCTTTCACTGTCATCTTCTCCAGGAGTATGAAGAATTGAGAGATTAAGAGTGCCCTCTCAACATTAACCCAGGAGGATGCAATGTAGTACACTGATGAACTCCTTTTTTCTGGGTCAAATGAGACTTCCATCATCCAAATAGTTACTCAATTCACCTATACTGAGGAAACACGATACATTATAATGTACAATAGCCTCAGCAAGGAGATACTTTCCGCTAGCCCCAGTTTCACGGTGTCATTTCTGGATTCACAGCAAACATTCATCAAGAGCCTGATGCCCCACCATTACTAGCTGCATCTTCCCATGATCCAAATGACTAGCCTGTCATAGCAAAGCATACTGCTTCTTACAGCATGTATTAAGAAAAGAATGCAAAACTGTTGATATGGTTTACATGAAATATTATGTCTCTGTATGTTTTCTACTAAAGCATTATATCTCAGTAAGTTCAGAGGCAAGTCAGAGATGTGCCACATATTTCAATTTCTCTTTGGTAGGCTTTAGCCTACCAAACTGGGTCATTCTATTAGACTTTAAAAAATCCTAAATCTGCATAATTCTCAGTTGATGTTTAGAAGCAAGTGACAGCTCTACAGAGCATAAATTTAACTAAGGCTTAACAACTTTATCAAATGTGGATAGATTACTGAGTTAGGACTGTAACAAGGTAATACGAAAGGCAAGACAAAACAAAAACTGAGCATCAAACTGAAAAAGGTGCAATGGGATATTCTTATCACTTAATGTAATAAGACTCGTCCGCCCTAAAGATACTATTAAGTGACTGCTTACAATTTGTGTCTCAAAGAAAACAATCAATGGAATTGCTTATGCTTAAAATGTAATTTGTGAAATCAAAAAGCTGTTAGGACATCCTTCCTTTCTTGTTGTTTTTTACCTGCAATAAACCCTTTACGTGCCTGATATTTTTATTTGGGTTAATGGGGAGATGAAGGTGTATTGTTTGCTAGTTTGAGTCAGGTGGCTTTGATTTTCAGCAGATTTATACTTTAAGCAGTTTTGAACACAAAACATTCACCTGTTAATCTGAGTAATAAAATCCTGTAGGAGTTCAGCTTAGGGCAAATATGTAAATATTCATTCAAAATCTTGTGCCTAGATATATGACACACTTATTTAACTGCATCAAGACATTTAAATAAGAAAAACAGCCTCCTACACAATATTTACCCAAATTATTCACTGTCACTCATCTTTTAATGCCATATATATTAAGGATCTATCTGCAAATGAAGAGTTATTATACTGAAACAGGATACTTGATTCACAAAGGAATTATATTTGCAATACATAAATAAGGAAATGCTTTTTAAAGTTATGGTATACATTTCTCATTTGACAGCAAATTTCAAAAGTAATGTAAAAAAATGCATCAAGCTTTATCACTCTTTTTCCCAAGGCCTGCCTTTCTCATTTTCTTTTCATCTTTTGTTCAACCCACTAATCAATTTGTGTTGCAATGTTTCCATTTCTATTAAAAACCAAAACAAAACCAAGTCACTTTCTATTATCTCCCAGCTGTACCATAAACACTGTTTAGTTCTCATACAGACAACTGATCCATAAACCTGATCTATTGTGTCTGCTTAGGCCTACACATAACAATTCAGTATCAAGGACTTGTTATCACCTATCACATTCAATTGTTCCAAATATCCTTAAAACACTCCATAAATAAGATCCGAATACAATCAGCTCTCCACTGTCTCATGTATCAACTCTCCATTATCTTATGTAATGAGAGAAGGAAGGTATCCTGAGTAGTGGAAAATCCCAGATGATAACAGTGCTACAGTTCACACAACCGATGGTACAGCAAATGTGCTCAAATCCACTCTACCAATGCTTTCAAGCTCCAGTCCAGCATCTTTCAAAATGTGGCATGTGCAGACTTACAGTTGCAGGTTTACTACTAGGACTTTTCAGACATTAACAGTTTGGGTCCATCAGTGCGTCTGTACTAAAATGTCTTCCTGGAGCCCACTGGAATGGAGGACCCAGTACAAACATTTCAGAGCATGGCCTATGCTAAATCAGAATGAGTGAAATTCACAAGTCCAACCTTAGTACAGAGGATTTTCTCTAACATGCACCTCTAAGTCCCAGGAACATGACAGAGGAATAATCAAACTGATCCTGCACCAGTCTGGTTCCTTCTCGAGTCCTGACTCTGACAGCAACCTAGAAAAATGCTCTAGTGATAATAGAGATGGGGACCTCAGGTTCACTTCAAGATTTATTTAAAACTGTTTTTCAGAACAGAAAAGCTAGAAAAAGAGAACAGCTCAAGCTTTGCAGTCAGCATTAAGATTCTAGTAAAGTGCTGGGGTTCTTAAAGCTTAGAGTAGTTGTGGTTTTTATGCAAAGATTTTTGAAGAGTAATTTGAAAAAATCTATTACAATCTGTACCTTAATCTCTGTTTTGACTGCTTTACATGAAAATACTGCCATTTTCAGATTATTAAAGGTTGACATTTTTCAGGTAATGAAGTCAGAAATATTTTGACAAAGATGCTTTAGAGCTACTCTAGGACTACTAGAACTGCAAGGAAAATGGTTTGAAGGAAAGAATTAATGGTATTCAAAAAGGTGGTATACTGTAAGAACACACATTAATCACCTGTGAAAACAGCAACATCCATAAGACTATCATTTGCATCATTAGCTCAAGCAGGGTAACTGTATTTCACTAAACCGAGAATAAAACAACAGAAATACCATCAAGAACCGTAATTTACAGTATGATGGAAAAATGCACAAAAAATTAACCACGAGCAAGAGCCTGATATGCATTAGTCATTAAATTGCCCTGACAGATTATGCCATGAAATTTAGAATGACCACCGATAATTCATCAAGACACATTTGGGTGATCTTACCTGATACAACTAGTGTTTGGCACTTCAAAAGCCTGGGCTACAATGGCAGCTAAGGAAGTTGAGCCTTAACCTGAGTCTTTGCAGTACAGGCAGTGCAGGGAACTCAGCTGGGATGAACAGCAGACTGACAGCTGGATGAAGGTCTGACACCACATAAAGATTTTGAATAAGTCTTTAGAACCATTTTGTCAAGACAAGAAGTAGGTTGCAACTGCTTGATGTTTATGGTGTTGATGTGATTTGAAGGACAGGCTCCACAGGGAGACTGAGTAAATGAGATTTGAAGCAGTCTGAAGGATAGGAACAGGTTGTCCAGAAAAGCTACAGAATCTCCATCCATGGAAGCTTTCAAGACCTGAGGGGACAGAGCTCCAAGCAACATAGTTTGGATCAAGTGCTGACCCTCCTTTCAGTATCAGAGTAGGCTATATGATATGCTACTATCCCTTTCACCCTCAATCAGTCTGTGATCCCAGAAGTTAAAGGAAACCTGAAAAACAGGGTTCAGTGATTTACAACATGATGACTGAAAGGCAACACAGTAAAAAGCACATATGGTCAGGAGTTGGTACACAAAACAAGTTGCAAACGCATCTATGAATACAGCATATTCCAGCTTCTGGCTTTCCTGAGTCTACACAGGCAAAATCCTTCCCAAGAGCTGATATACCTGCTTCTCTGAAAGGCAGCATCTTTAACTTCCTATTAAATTTCCAATATCATAGACTTATTTAAAAAAAAAAAATAACTACAACACCACCTCTGAAAATTTGCCAACCCCTCCTTTTCCAAATGTTTACAGCATTTTCCTTTACTTGACCACAGACATGAGGTCTAGAATGAATACCAGATCTCTTATTCTGGTTGCACTGCTTAAAAACTTTATCCTTAAACAGTTCCACATCCATCCCTCAAAAAATACCTTTGCTTTTGCTTCACAATGTAGGAGATAGTCTAAATGTTTGAGATGTCTACTGAGACAGCATACACAAGCAAAGCCAAAGTGAAGAGCTTATAAATATCCACGTGATTTCTAGCAAGCCCAGTCTATGCACTCTTTCTTCAGTAAATATATGCATGGACTTGCTCATGTCCATTTATGTCATCTGGCACTCAATGTAAATACATACAAATACATAACCACAATATTAAAACGTTCAAGGATATCTGGATCTTAGTGTCCTTACTACAGACTTTGTAGGAAAAGGTCTTCTGAAAAAAGTAGCTAGAATTACTGCTCTCCTGTAGGCAGAGGATACCTTTACTGTCCATCCTGTACAAAGGATTAAATGTTTTTCATCAAGCTGCATTAAAATCCTGAAGCTTCAAAAATCCGACATGTGCCAAAAAATGCTTTCCTACACAGGAAAATTGACATATTTCTTTTTTTTGCCCCCCACTGGGTGGGAACTTGATTTAGGTAGGCATAAGTGAGGGGTTTATTAGCACATTTGTAGAAAATGGTAATTTATAATCTGAGCAGGAAATAGGTTTATCAATAACTGGAATGTATCTTGCTACTGACAAAAATGGAAACATTCGAAGCAATAGTGATTTGACTTTTAATGCTTCCACATGGAACCACAGGTAGTAACGTGTGCAAATGCAGTCAATAAAGGACAACTGTTATTAAAATTTAAAAAATCTCATGCATTAAAAAGCATACAAGCATTTACAGCAATAGCTGCACAAGAATTTACTTGAAAAACCACTTACTTGGTCAGCTAAAGAACATTCCAAGGGAAGTGCGCATTCTGTAAAAGCTTCACAATACACTTCATCATTGAGGCAAAACTTCTTTGCAGTTCCTCTCACCAGGAAGAGGAAAGGCAGAAGCATGAATGGCAGAGTAAGTAGTCTGAGCTTTTCTCTTCCCTAAATCCCAGTGCACTCACTGCACACTTAAATGCACTCAGTCACACTAACAAGAGCAAGTGCTGAACGTCGTGGACTGTAAAACTCACATGCACATTGGGTCATCTGCACAGCACATTCTAAATTTATCTGTTCACCAAACGAAAGAAGAGCTGTAACTCTGCATATGCAAAATTTCAGGAGAGCTCTTGGGACCTACTGAATGCTGGGCCCTATTGAAAACACACCCTCCACTGCAGACCACCACTAAGACTTCTCCTTTTTGCAAGGTGAGCTGTGGCTCAGGCAAGAATGATTTTTTTGGCGCATGAGGAAACTGAGCTGGAGATGAAGCACTGCTTTGCAAGTATGTCACTGAAATGAGGAACTGCAAGGAAAACGGACAGAGGAATGAGTCTTCAGAGGAACAGGCAACTCTGGGGGCAGCAATTCCATGGAGGCAGTGTCGGACTGACCCTGGCAGACTTAACATCTTCTACAGATCACACCTCTTCCCATGGAAGCAAATCCGCACTAACAAACTCCTGCTGCGCTGAGAGGTTGAGTCAGCAAAATACTGAAAGGATCCAACAAGGAGAAAAAACACTCCTTTATTTATGTTCAACACCCCTCTGTCATAAAAGCTAACCCCCTTGCTACTGCAGACACCCTACATTCCTAATTCTTTAATGGGTTTATAAAAAACCATCTTAAAAGCAGTAAAGACATTTAGCATTTCACACAGTCACAAGCCAATACTGACAAATGCCAACATACTTTTCTAGGCAATCTGAGTACATTTGTAATGTTTAAAGCATTTCATGTGATTGTGGAACACAAATACTCTATTTTAAACACTACCACAAATTTGCCAGATTTTTTTTGTAACCTCATAAGAATTCTGAAAAAAGGCAATCCAGGCAAAGAGGAAAATCAGAAAGGAAGTAAAATACGATGCAATGGAACTGAAACCAGCTAATGCAAAAAGACAGAATAAAGCACAGGCAGTGAAATGTTGATTTTCGAAGTGCCAAATTAAAAAGAGAAGAGAATTGGTTAGACTTGTTTCCCACCAGGAGCCATGCACAGTCATCTATAAAAATTTAATCCTATGAAACTCAGTTGGAGCCCACAGAATAGAAAATGGACACTAAACTAGTTACAGGGCTTATTTAGGCAGGGAATTATTTAATACAGGTATAGAATGCACAAAAAGATCCTTACCTTGCAATCACTTTGTAGTAAGTACTTCTAATATGGACCAATATGAGATTACACTCTACTATTATTGTGGGATTTATCTAAGAAACTCTAATTCAGATACTTGAGCATCAGGAAAACTGTCATGTCCAAAAGGGCTATATTTAAAGTCTTTTATCAATCCCTTCTATGAAAATCCAGGTATTTCCCAGATGATTAACATAATTTTATTAAGATGAATAACACAATGGGCATATTTACAGGAAATAGATAAGAGGTTCCCATTAATTTGACAGAAAGTTTTCTTAAAAGTGAATTACTTTTTTTGAAGTACCTCACACATCTATGGCACACACTATTTCTGAAAATTAAATGTATATATAAACAAAATGGTAATTAGATCAAAAGTTTGGTGAGAGTTATTTGGGAGACTAATACCTCAACTAAGTCACAGCAGCTTGTTATGAAACAGGATTAAGTACGTAAAACAGGAGAGAGGGGAAAGTAAATGCAGCTGGAGATTTTGCCTTATTATTACAAAAGCCTTTTCTCCACGTTCTTTCCACAAGGCACACTGCGGCTGAATTCCTGCAATGGTTATGAACATCTATTAAAAAACTTGAAAGGGGAATAGTTTCAAATAAGTTTTACTTTTTTAAAGAGACAAACATGCAATACTAGATGAGTTCTTATTTAATCAAATATATATTAACTTTTATTAGTCTATATTTATAATTTCAGTTCCTCTATTATTTCCTGTTTTTACTGAAGAGAACAAGAAAGAAATCATACTAAATTTTTTTGCATCTTTAAAGTACAACAGTTCCTTAAAGCTTATCTTCAGGAGTAGTGATTTCCCATTTTCTCATGTAAGAACTTTTCAGCTCTGTTTATTTAGCTTGAAAGTATTTTTCATTTGACTTTTTGATTCAGCATACTAGCCTTACAAGTGATACATCACAGTTGTTTAACCACTTTGTAGCTTAGAATTTTTCAGTTTTCTGGGGAGAAAGGTATGGGACGTTCGGTTTTCCTGGTATCCAGGGTCACAATTTTACAAAGCTTCACCCACTGCAAACAGGCATCAGTTTTTAGTAAGACATATCATAATATGTTAATTTTGAAATCAAAGTTTAGCAAACACAACAGATGGGAGACCAGGAGAGAATTCATTTTCTGGCATTTACTGGTCTTTCAAATTTTGTAAGTTTTGCAGCTGTTCAATTCTGTTCCTCCTCTCATCTGTCAGCAAACCCGTATACAGGCCGTACATAATACAAGCCTTATCATTCACTTTGCACCTCTTTTTAATGAAAGGCAATCTCTGTTTTAACAGCAAATACACCATACATTTAACAGATGGAAATTCAGGCACCACAAAGAAAACTGTTGCAAAAAATCAAGACAAAAGAGCCCATGTGAACTTCTGTATCTTACGTAAGATGCAGCAAAGAAAGGTCATAACTTTCACCCCTTACCAACATCTTCATCTTTTCCTCTGCAGAAAGCTGTGTCATTCATGAAAGTTACATTAGCTCCTCTCATTCAATTTTTAAAATTGAAACACTATAGCTTCAAATATAACATGCTGCTCTGAGATGTTATTAGGACACTAAGAAAGAAAAGTAATCTCTCCGAATTACAAGTATCTGTCTTTTTTTCCCTTCAAGCAAGGCACATTTTCATGATTCATTTAAATCAGCTTAAGCCAGAATTGCCACAAGCACAAGCATTTTGCAGACAAAAACCTGTTTCACATATTTTTGCCCCTCCTCCAATAAGTTTTGATGTTTCACCAACTGTATGGTAAAACAAACCAATATATTCACCACGTTGGAATGGGACAAAAAGAATCCAGCAGAGGCTATTACAACAGGCAGGATCGCACAGCCTGGGAAGAAAGTGTTCCTTTCAGTGACACGACATGGGCTTAGGACAGGCTGAGCTAGTGGTGGGGCTCCACGCTCAGATATAAGATGAAATTGTACTGCCACTTCAAGTAAATTATTTTTTTCCTCAACTTCTAGAGTTTCAACTCCAAAAACATTGAGAAGCAGATCTGCTGACTGCACACTGTATTTATGCATTCATTATTAACATAACTCTTAAGAAATAATCTCAGAGAATATTACCAGAATAATGTCAGAAGCAAGCTATGAAAAGTTGTCAGGATAAGTCAAGACCTATTTCTCTAAATTAAGATCATCCTAAAACCTTATAAATGTCAAAGAGTAAAGTGCACATTCAAGATTGGAAAACAAAAACTCCACTTCTTTCTCCTTCATAAAAAAGGAAAAATTTGCTGTTCTTGACTTTTATTTTTGCCATGATAGAGTCACCTCCTACAGCAAAACTATCTTCCATCTCCTTAAACCTACCCTATCTAGTACACTCACAAGATTTAAACTTCTGATACCAGTTTAAATAAGTGAAACAAATTACAGGGGCACCAACAGACTAAGCAGCCAAATTCCTTTTTCTCTTGCCAGGTTCCAGAAGCTGGATACCCTGAAGACACACAGTACCTGCTGAACCTGTTTGACAAGTTTAAAAAAATTAAACAAGCAAGCAAAACAATAAAAAAAATTGGTTTTCTAAAGTCTACATTTTTTCAAAGGCCTTTGTTTTGAGAAAACAAGCACTGCAGAAAAAATCAGATGGTATCCAAAATATTTTGAAACAGATTGTAGGTAGAAATGTATTCAGGAAAGGTAGGAAACAAATTGCTGGAGGAGAGGCATCCAAAAATACTATGAAATGAAAATTGAGAACAATATGATCAGGAAAAGAGAAAAACTCCATAGAAGAAGCACTAACCATAGTAATATGACTGAAGTGCAGAAGTGATCATCAAAGTGATCATGTGATTTACTGTCTACACACACCGAGGAGCCTCAAACTTTCCCTGTGCCTGGGTATGTAAATGCTTCTGTCCCCCTTATGAGGCCAACCTCCCACCACTGCTCCCTGTAAGCTGTGATCTGCAACATCCACTGAAGAAGATCTGAGTTCTCCTTGCAGAGGTGGAAGCTGAGGGTTTCTGCTGCTCTGGATGTCTTTCTATTATCTCCTCCTTCCCCCTTTCACAGCTGACCTACAGAAAGGGATTTGGCATTCTGGGGGTGATTAGGGGCCTTTTCTCCAGCAAGTACCAGAGCAGGATCTCTCTGTCTTCTGCAATTATCTGAGTCCTTCTCTTTGTCACTCAAGGAAGCTGGCACCTGGGAAACCCTAGCCTTCCTTATAGTAGGGAAATGTCAAGAATAATGTCTTGACATTTAGACTGCACTTTTACAATATAAGGACTTTTGCAAGTAATGAAGTTTAAGGAGTTCTGTTTCCCCCTCTTCCTCTGTCCTGTCCTCCCAGGCACTCAACTCTTGCCCCAAGACATTTGATACCTTCCTCAATTACACCAATGCACCACTTGCAGAGCAGTTCTGGACACTGGTCCGATCCAGCAGCTCCTGCTCCAGCAGGCAGCTCCAGGAGCTCAGCCAGCACAACCCCCAGGGCAGGGCACTGCAGCTGCACAAAGCTGCCAGCAGCAAGGGAGATGGAAACTCTGCAAACTGGCATCGCCAGGAGAGCTCTGTATCTCCACATGAGGGCTTAGGGAAATTAGAATCGACATACCTGATGTCTGTCATAACTCTGTATCCTACGGGCAGGGATGCCAACTGAGATGAATGCAGAAGTTCAAACAGAGGTTTTGTTTCAAAACATACTAATCTCTGGGCTGTGTTCAACATGCCAGCGTTCAGGCACAACCATCCACATCAAAGAAATATGCACAAGTGAAAAATATACCTTTCCTTTTCCTCCCCTGTCAGATCACCTCCAACAGCCTGAAAGCTACTTCTTGTAGTAACACATGAAAATACACAATGATTAGCAGCAGAGTTCTTGACCACTTAGTCTAAGATATTTTTCATCTTTTTAGAGAAACAAAGCACATTTTAAAAGCAAGTCTAGAACTTTGCAAACCAACAAATGAAGCTACGTATGGATAAGCATGAATATGATGGTTCAATCTAGTGGGCCTCTATGTCTTTGGAGGTATTTTAAGCATTTTCCCCCATGGTCAATGTGAGTCAGAACCTGAGAAAGGGAGAACAAGGATTGGAGTGAAATAAGATTTTTTTTAAAATTGAAAAATCTGATGAGTTACATTATGTGGAGTACAGTAATTGGCAGGAAGTAGAAGAAGTGAAAGAGGAAGATATTCTGTAGCAAGCACCCCATCCAAGTGGTGGCAGCAAGTCTGAGTTTGCATTTGGTGGTGGGACTGAGCCTGGTTCCGAATTCCAACAAAGCTGCATGGTCTCTGCAGTATGTGATAATCCAGTAAAGTGCTATTTGTGATTACAGATACAGGTATTCATAAAGGTATTATTAGCTTGTATGTCCAGCAAAAGAGGCACAAAAAGACGCCATACCAGAAACTTCTGCTGTATCATAAAGCAGTCAAGACTTTGAAACACAGAATAAGCATCTTTTTCCCTCCCTTCGCTCAGAGCTATGGATGGTAAACTAACTTCAAGATCTAATATAATCACATTTCTGCTCTAACAATTATGCGTATTAACCAAGCACATACAAATAAGGCAAAACACTTAGGAACAACAAATTTTTCTGGTTTTTGCTATCATCTCACAGGGTCAGGTCTGAACTGTAAGACTTTGCACAAGCTACAAACTTCTGCATAAGAGTGCTAACACATGAAAGAATCTCAAAAGTAGCGTATTTAGTGACTAAATATGTATTCAATGCAAAGTTAAAACTGTTACTGCTGTTATATGCCACTCCAGAATACTGAACTCAGTAAAACTCAATTTAGAAAAAGAAGGTGCATGCTCAAGAAATCATTATTGTGATGCCTTCAACTAACACCTATGCCCATTCTATCTTCATATTATACACAGATGCTAGCTACATTGCACCACAGAATAAAAAAATAGGCCTTCTCCAGACAAAATCCTTTCATACTCAATACTGTCTTACACTGTCATTTATTCCCTCACTAGACTAAACTCACTGATCACGTTTCTGCTGACAGACTTCATGGCAAAGTACGTTGATATACAACCTTTACTTTACAGTGTGAAATGGTCTTACATACACAAGACCTCTATTTCTTGATTTGCATAAAAAAGAAGGAATTAAATAGATCCCCCCAAATGCAGTCCTCAAAGGGCAACAAATTATGTAAACGATATCACTGTCACACCAAACACCTGTGCCTATCACAGCACTGTCGGGTCCAGAAGGGCAGTAGAATGGCATAAACCAGGCATCTGAGCTCTTTATCTTTTTGTTCTTAGAAAATGGAATTTTGTCAAATTGAATGCCTGGAGGATATGGGATGCCACTAGACCACTTTAATTCTGAGCTGACAAAATTGCAAAAGTTATTTTTAAAATGTCAAAAGTACTGCATAGGTGTAAGAGCTAAAATCTGAATAAAATTCAGGTGATTTTAAATTTGTACCCCATATCTGAGAAGTGTAGAAAATGAACGGAGTATCCATGAACATTTCAAAACAGGCATTGTACTTCAGATAACTGAAGAAGACAAGCCAAAAAACCTCCCCGTGTCTTCCATTCCTCTCATTAGTTTACTTCAAAAAACCTTAATTTCTCATCATGTCATTGGTGTCTCAGACATCCTGCACCAGAAGGGTTAATGGAATAATTGATGATACTTATTTACAACTTCTGAAGCAATGCCAACTTAAGATAGGACTTGCCCACTGCTCATTCCCAGTCTTACACATTCTTGCCTCAGAGCAAGCAGGATCTGTGTGTGTGCATCCACTGTTGAAGCAGAACCAGTAACTGATCCACTCAAAAAACCCAAAAAACAAGACCAAAAGTACTTGCACTATTTTTCCTAGACAGACTATTCCCTTGAGTTTATAGCCTAGCCCTCCAAATCTTAAATCTGTGTTATTGCTGTTTGAATTACTGTAAAACCATAAGCTGAAGAACAGAGCTCATTTTACAACTGTTAGACAAATTTGACAGCTTTCTTCTCCCTTTGTAAAGACTGCATTACATTAAGTAAAGATCACAGTACAATACTTCAAAAGATAAGCTATCCTGTCAGAAGGCAATTCACAGCACTTCTTTCCAGAAAGGTATGTCATACAGAAATGTAGTTTGAAATTAAAAGCATGACTGAGCTGTATGAATGAAAAAGAAAACCAAACAGGTGAACCTGAAGTTCCTTGTCCATCAAGAGTTTGTTATTTGATCACATGCTAGCAATACAAACCCTTAGCAAGGGCTACGTCTTTATTTAAGGACAAAACTTTTTCATTTCTGATACAGCCAGGAGGAAGAAAAGTGGTCCTACTAGAAGTGCATATTTCAAATTTTAATTTCCTGTGAAAAATTTTTAAACTAATGTAGACAACTCAGTGGATACAGAAAACAATATAACTTTTCCTATATTGCATTAGTTCTCATGAAACTACTGTGTAATCATAATAAGATTCATTAAATTTCACACTCTGATTCAGTGTATTTTCTTTCATGCTACATTACACAACCACATGCATGGAAGCATAAAATATCAGTGCTGTTCAGACACATCAGTAAGTATCTACACATGGAAAAACATAAATCTGTGGAACAGAAGAATATCATTAGGTTAAATTTTCAGTAGTCTCTGAACTTAAATTCCTTTGATTTTCAATAGGTGACAAGCAATTTATGCTACTGCAATATTACAAATAACTGTCCAGATATGATACTTCTCCAAAAATGTGTTTTAGGTTAGAATCTGCCAAAGTTTCTCCTGCAGAAGGTATTTAATATTATTCTTCCATCTGCCACCCAATAGTTAAAAGTAAAAACACTTTAAAAAAGTGTAGTAGACTTACATTACTAATGTAAACTCTTCATGTGGTTTTATAAGAATCTTTTAAGCCCAAAAAAAGTAAAATAATAGATAACTAAAACACATTGAGCAGTAAATCTGCAGTAAAGAGCTACTGTTAATACTTAACTTCCTCTCCTTATAGTTTACTTAACAACAAATTTACACTCAGCCAAAATAACCATTAGGAAGTTCTTTTTCTGAAACCCACAATGAAACAAAGTAAGAACTTAACACTGGGATAATAAGAATGCACAGAGATAAGGAACATGTAGATTAAAGCCATTTTCAAAGCAGATCTTGCCGCAATATGTGCACTATGCTAAACTTCAAACCACTAGCTAAGTTTATTTAGCTCATTAGGTTTGCCATTTCACAGGTGAAAAAGCAATACACAGCTCCAGAGAAATGAAAATCCACTACTCACAGGAAGGTGTAACTCTTCCAAGTGAGACACCAGGATCTATCATCCGGTGGTGGAACATGGGAAATTCAACTGAGCACTACAAAGTACCGTGGCACTTTCAGTAACCAGTTGTTTGGAATCAGAAATTCTCAACACATATCTATCTCAGTTCAGGACACACGTGTATGCTGACACACACAAAACACTTATGTAAATGAGGGGAACCATAGCAGAAAACAGAGTGGCAACTTGTTCTTACAGGAAAGTCTTTGTACTTGAACAGCTTTAAACTGAAAGAGGGTAGGTTTAGGTTAGAGATTAGGAATAAATTCTTTTACTCAGAGCATAGTGAGGCACAGGAACAGGTTGCCCAGAGAAGCTGTGGATACCCAATCCCTGTAAGTATTCAAGGCCAGGTTGGATGGGGCTCTGAACAACCTGGTCCAGTGGAAGGTGTCTCTGCCCATGGCAGGAGGGTTGGTACTAGACGATCTTTAAGGTCCCTTCCAACCCAAGACATCCTTTGATTCTCTGCAAAGCTTGCTGAAACTCCTGAACCAGTATAATCCATGAGAGGTACCACTGTAAGTTGGACTTTGCACCACTGACCACAACTCTGAGTTTTCTGCTGAAGTCATTCTCCACTTCTGCAGTCAAGCTATGTTATGTCTCCTTTATATCTATAAAAGGTCAATTCTACAGAGCTCACACCTTACTGGAGCTTTTATGAGCTAAGATGACAAAATAGCCTGAAACCCCACTATCTCAGACTCATTCTCATAGGTCCCAAACAATTAAAGTTATTTAATTCGTTTTGTTACACAATACTCACATGGCAATCACTTTTGGGGCAAAAATTCCTATCATCACATCCCGCTAGTTCAAAAGAAAAATTGTGTAAAGCCTTATTTGAATGTAATAACAGATAAAAATAAACTGATGGAGCTACCTGGAACAAGTTGGGTTTAAAGCAAATGGCACAGTTAGATATCACAAGGAAAGAGCTGCATTAGATAAAGGTACTACTTAACTCTTACTACTACACACTTCTGCAACTTACAGCTACAGTGTAACCTTCTGTAAGCCAACCACAAGAACACAGGGACACAGGAAAACCACAGAGACAGGGACAACCTTTCTAGGTAAGAAACAGGGGCCACACACACACAGAAGTATTGTATTAGAATGAAGCATCTGCACTGTCTATTTCCCCTCCTTGGAATAAAAGCAGTTCTCTAAAAGTAAAGAAAACAGTCTCCTTTAGAGAGTCACTTAGGAGAATAATAGGGTTATAACCCTTCAGATAAATATGATCTTGAGTGAAATACAATTAGAAATTTTGGCTCAGTCTGCACTATTAGTCATTTTAGATCAGCAGAGTGGTTTTGAGGCACTTTCCTCAACAACCCTGGTTTGCTGAATGCTGGTTCAGTTCACTGAGAGCTTTCCACTCATAGAACCTAGATGTCTCCTGAAGGAAGCTAAACTACTCTGATCTACCTGTCACAGAATGTACTTCAGCCCTTGGGGGCACAAAAAGGTCTGAACCAATTATTGATATGAACAACTTCAAATTATATTCATGATACAAAACATCTTTTCCAGAAGATGAGGTTAAAAATCTAGTCTGAAGTAACCCTGGAATCACACAGATATAGGGACATCAACACTGCCTCTAGTAATTCATTCCTTAAATACCAAATTTCATTGTTAGTGTAAACACAGCCATAAGTGCTTCTGGCAACTGTAGTGTCACTACAGATACAGATCCAAGAAAATACAATACAGCTGGATGCAACAGTTGGCAGATTTCTTCAAACAGTTATAAAAGCAGGAAGAGAGTAACAGGAGTTTGACTGGATATTGGGGTATGTGGACTCTACAGAAAGGGAAGGCGGGTGGGGAACGTGCCACAAATTCCAATGATCAAACTCAAGTCAGTTCATATTTAATAAAAGGGACATCAGGGTGAACTTTCAGACTGACAGAGTGATTCAGAGCATAAAACAAAGCTGTAAAGAAAAACAATTAAAACTGATCAGAAGGAAATTTAGGCTGGAAATAATGAAGTCTCCAATATTCAAATGAGTGAGAATCTGGACTCACTCTGCAATCAAATACTTTGGATAAAAATCTACTAAGTTTTAAGAAGGAACTTGATGAACTTGATGTGATTACTTGTAATAGCTGACATTTTATTCTACACAACTCAGAAGGTCATGACGCTTCTGACGGCGTGAGACAAACGTGCCACACTGGATAGGCTTGAATGCACACAATACAATCAATTCTGTACTTGATTTTGATGAGAGAAGCCATGCTAAACACAGTGGTAGCTCAAAAATAGGAGGCTAACAAGGAAACTGAAGATTTTCTTTTCTGCTCATTTAATCCATTATCTAAGAGCTCCTCCAGCAATGTAAGTATTACATCCTGTCTCATATAAATACAAAGACAGTTCCCTAAAAAAACACTAGAACTTACCCAAATTGAATTTATTGCAATAGTCACGTTTCTCGGTCTGTCAAACTATTCTGGAAGTTCTCTCTTCCTCCTGACACTAATTTCTAAAGGAACGTGCCCAGAGTTAAAGGTTCAGCTTGAAACCAGGGAAGTCGTATCTTGTCATGTCACTTTTCTCATTATGTCAGCATTCCACCTCTCTGAACTTGCCCTGGGAATTTACTGCTTTTTGAAGAGTAAGCTAAAAAGAAACATGCCAGGTAAAGCACTGGTAATTATACTGCTGTGCTTTGCTTCTCAACTACCTTTCTGAGGAATCATTTGAATTTTAAGGTTAAGACAACCAAAGTACTTTTTTCTCTTCAGGTTCTCTATTACAGTAAATGTGCTGCCACATTCTACCTTCTCCTTCCCCACCAATTTCAGAGATCAAAAAAGGCTATAGCTCAACAAACTGTGCTCTTTTGTTGAAGTAATTACAATATTCTTAGTGTTTTCTCAGACCTTTTAAGCCTTCCTTAATTCTTCTCTTCCAATGAAGAGTGAAATTACAATTTTCCCTAAAAAGGGGACATAGACACTTTGTTGCATATAATTTGAGTGCATATAGTAGCAAGCATAATGGGTCATCACTTCTATCAAATTTAGAGAAAAACTAGCTCTCATAAAATATAGATGAGAACTAACAGTAACATGGTAATGATGGAGGCTGGCTAGCCAAGATATATGTTTTATAACTATTTTGCCTCTTTCTCCTGAGCTCCTTCCCAATCCTATAGGTTTTTATATTACTCTTACCTAAAATCTTCACCTCAGAGGGTTAATACAAAGTGGGAGAACTATGTGCATCCCAAAGCAATGACATTATCCCATTATTTTACCTTCATGAACTCACCCTGACAAAAACACAAAAAACAACAAAAACAAACAAAACCCTCCCAAAACAAAAAAAAACCTCCACACCAACAAACAAATTCACAAAAAAACCCCCAAAACCTAAACCAGACTAAACAAAACAAAAAACAACCCAAACAAAAAAAACCCCTAACTGTACCAAAAACAATACCTCACATACCTGACTTGAACTATAACAAGGCAAAGAACAAGAATGTATTTTCTTACTGCTGAAATGTTTCTAAGGAAAGTTATTCTACAATGTTTTGGAAAAAGCAGCTATCGTAAATCAACACTGATATATATTGCTCCCTGTCTGCAAACACTGACACAGCATAAACCCTAACAGTATTTTTACCATAATCTACTGGCAGATTGACAGAAGGCTAATGTACCACAACACTAAAGGACCAATAAGTTTTAGTAACTCCAAAATAAGCTACAAAGGATTATTTCCTGCACAGCCATGGGAAATAAGGACCTTAGAAAGCAATCTAGGACAATCAGGTAATATCACATGAAAGGAATGTGAAAAAGACTTCAACTGAGACCAGGTGGAGAAAGAGGAGGTCAGGGGAGTCTAAAGAGGTAGTATGGAGTCCTGTGTAACTGCAGAGGTACAGCACAGTGAGAGGAGAGAAGCTGGTGAAGTTCTCCACTGCCAAACTGACAAACAAGTAAGTTAATTGGGGCAAAAACATTTTTCAAATACTGAAGAGAAACACCTATCATATTTCAAACAGAAGGGAATACAGAAATTAAGATACGAGAGGGTAAAGGCCTGGATAAGAATATAATGTATCCTCCATATCTATAGGTTTTCTCTCTTCTCCAATTAGACAAAAATATTGTATTGCAACTTAAGTTTTAAGGCAAATTATTTGAGTATTTAATTTTAAATCCTAGAAAGAATATGACTTTCTAATAGGGGATTAAAAAAATTCAAATCACTATAAAAATAGCCAGTAACACATGAAGCAACACTACACAACAGAGTACCCATTAAGGTCTTTCCAACATCAGCCATCCACTGTAGTAAAGTTTGAAAAAACACACTACCTACCCTCTTTGAAACAAATCGACATTGAAGAATTTGTGGAGCTCCACGGAGAATTCTACCATAGCCTGAACTTCACTCATGTTTATGAGGGTGAAGAAGTCAAAACTTGTCAGCACCTTAGTTACTGAAAACAAACAAAAAACAAACTATTTAGAACACAAGCTGGGGATAATGCCTATCTGTTCCTAAAAAGGACAATGCTTATACACAGTTTTGCACAGCTTCCTTAAATATGCAGGCCCTGAGGTAAACAAGAATATAGGATGTACCAAATCCAGACCACAGTAACTTCTACCTTTGTTGTGAAGGAATCAAATGTTATTAGAGAAGCATCACAACACATCGTCAGCATAATACAATCCTGGCACTTACTGATACCTACATATTGCAGATCTCTCTGCTACTTGGCTGGAGAGGGAAGAATACTGCCGACAAGGAGAAAAAAAGCATGGTCTGCTTCCAGCCCTTGTTGACGCAGAATGACCAGGCAGACAGCAGTGCCTCAACTCTGGCATGAAGACAGGAACAGCTGAATTACAGTGTAGCCAAACAGTAAAGAGAAAGTGCCTCACCAGGTCATGCAGGACTTTAGACGAAGAGATTCCAGAGGGGAGGCAGGAATTAAGGAAGGCAACATGCCTATTTTTAGTCAATTTTCTGTTTGTAGTAGTGTTAATTCTCACTGTCATCTTCACAGCCACTGACTGTCAAGTTCCTGCTAATCTACAATTGCCTGCTGATACCTAAATTAAAATCCTACAGATTTTACTTAGTTCTGCTGTTTTTCCTTCAACACTATCAATTAGATTAATAAAACAGACTACATTTTCTGCTAACACTTTTCTTCAAAGTTCCCAGTTTCTGCAAGCACTGTCTGGTTTGAGGACTAAGCAAACCAAAAAAACCTAAGCAGGCTATCCTTCATGCATGATAGTCTATTTTTCTGGATCCAATGTAGAAGCAGTAGACATTGAAAAAAATTCACCTGTCTGGAGCTTGAATGGATTAAGGGGAGTTTTTGTTTCTAAAACTTTGAACATGCATTTGGATGTTTGTGAAGTAGACAGTACTATTGAGACTGAAAAAGAGTAGCTGGCAAAAAAAGTCATCACTGCATCAGTTATCAGCTGAAAGTAAAGCTACCTTTAGGGGCACAACCTCTAGCCTACCAACTAAATTATCTTAGCGTATGACTCAAGATTTCCCTTTCTGGACTCACTCTAGAGGAGCTGAAAGGCTTCAAGCACCATACCACAGGTGTAGATTTTGAACTATAAACAAGACATTAATTTTGACCTTGGTTCAACAGCCAGTATAGGGATTCTCTACACACTTTACAAAAACACAGGAACAGTATGTTACTGACATAACAGGGGGCAGGGGAAGAGGAATTTTGCTGCATTAGGACAACAGGAAGAACTCGGATCAAGGGCCCTTACCACAAGACCAAAACTACAGCTATTAACCCAGCTTGTCTAAAAAATACTGTCATTCAAATTTCAATCAAAGGACTTCAAGAGATTAACCGAAAGATGCCACAAGCTTTGGTACAGTTTGTAGTGTTAAGACTGGCACTTATAACCTAAGGGTCTTTGTAGCAATTCCCTCTTCCACTGTGATGTCTAGCATTGTGTAGGGGTGTCATCAGTGGTCTTTAAAGCCAGAATCAAGATGTTCTGCACTCATTCTCTACGGTTGCAATACTGCACTATCACATGGGCATCACCTATCGAAACACAAGTGTATCTCCTGCAAATGAAACCTGACCTGCCATGAAGCAGAGATATGGAGATCCTAGACCCGCTGTGACCCTTGGCTGCTGGGCAACAAACCATGTGGGCTGTGCATAAACCTGTCCAATACCTCAGAAGGGAACCACTTTAAAGCACTCAGGGAAAAGCAAAAGAATAAAAGTAAGGATGCCATGGGGCAGTCTTACCCAGCTTGCATTTTGATGAAACTACATTCTCAAGGGAGGAAGACATCACAAGGCTCTGACTTCCTGGCACAGTGAGTGCTGCTGCCTATATCCCTGAACAGTTTGACTCCACTAAGAGAAGGGAAGACCATTCCTGCAGTTGTTGTTGGGCTGTGTTTCAGGGTCCCTCAAGTCCCCAGCAGGAAAACTCAGAACAATCCAGAACAAGTCCAATTAGACAAGTTCAAAGGTCCATTTTACAAATGAGCTAATTCAACAAAAAAACCTGAGAGCCACATCTTGCATTACTGCCAAAAGGTCTGTCCAGTGAACTTGCGGTATTCCTATTGTGTATAATATGGCTCTAGCTGGGGCTACTCCCTCTCTTCCTCCTCTGTTGAGCTTACTTAGCACTCCCAGCCAGTCCACTAAAAATTACCTGGGCAGGCCACTTTTCCCTGCAGACCAAGCAAGGGTATAGCAACCAGAGGCATGCATGACACAACACCGTGCATTTTAAACCAAAAACACAGCTCTTGCTCAACTACCAACAGTATTTGGAAAAACAGCATCTATGCCTTGCTCCAGCACCAGCTGCAAAGCCAGTAAGAAATGCTGTGGCACAGTTCACAGAACAGCACAGCCAGCAAGCACTGCCGCGTGCTGCCGCAGGTACCGGGCTTGCAGGCTGTCAGCTGACCACTGAGAATGCCTTTTTCTTTGTTGAGGATCAGCTTGTTCCACGTGCACCTTACACTGGAAGAAGGGGAACATTCACTGCCCTGGGCTGACATAAACCACAGCACTACTTTTCTGCCAAAGTCTTTCATATCAGCGCAAAGGAAAACAGTGTTCTGTGAACTACAGAGTTGTTATGCAGTGATTAAATATTTTCAAGAAGAAACTCAACTTGGACGATGTCTTAAAGTTTGTACACTAATCAAACAAGAGCCAACCAAAAAAATTAAACTCATATAAAGGTATTTATTATATAGATTCCTTTCAAATTTACAGCTAAACTTCATAAACTTCAATTACATCAAAAGTCCACAAATCATTTTAATACTTAATGAGTTTATTGTTCCATTTTAAAGCAAATCATTAGCATTTGGAAACCAAACTATTACATTGCATGTAAGAAGCAAAAGAATCCTTCAGTAGGAGCTCTCTACATGTGAGAAACAGAGTTTAATGCACCATATAAACCCATATCAGGTCTGATAATAAATGAGAATACCCTAATACACAAGTTAGAACAGGGGATTCTAAACTTTTCACAGCTACTTAACATTTATAATCAAAGCAGCATTTCAATATTCAAAAGTATTTAGTGCATTGAGACTTAATATCCCCAGTAGTTAAAATGTCAGTTAAAGCCACTTGATCCTACACAGAGGGGCAAACCTTTCCTTTCCTTCACACTTCTGGGGGTTTCTTTCTTTTCCTAAGGTGGAAAAATCTCCTATATATCCTGACTGGTTGTAGTGGTTTGGCCTTGGCTGGGTGCCAGGTGCCCACTACGGCGCTCTATCACTCCCCTTCCCAGTGGGGTAAGGGAGAGAATAAGATGGAAAACAACTCGTAGGTTGAGATAAAAGCAGTTTACTAAGAGCAAAAAAAAGAGGAAACAAAGCAAGAGTTTGCGCATGCACAAGCAGAAAGAGAAGTGAATCTCTACTTCCCATCAGCGAGTGATGTTCAGACACTTCCCGGGAAGCAGGGCCTCAGCACGCGGAGTGGTTCCTCCGGAAGGCAAACATTTCAGAGCAACAAATGCCCCCCCGCCTTCCTCCTCTCTCCCTGGACTTTTATATCTGAGTTGACATCATATGGTATGGAATATCCCTTTGGCTGATTTGGGTCAGCTGGCCTGCCTGTGTCCCCTCCCAGGATCTTGCCCACTCCCAGCCCTCCTGATGGGGGGAAGGAGTGTCAGAGGGACAACACTTCTCAGCAGTAGCCAAAACACTGGCGTGTTATCAACACCCTTCCAGCTACCAGTGCAAAGCACAGCACTGTGAGGACTGCTAAGGGAAAGGCAAACTCTCTNGCTAAGGGAAAACTCTCTCTTGGTCAGATCCAATACAATCTCCACCCCTTATTCCATACCATTTGTGTCATACTCAGATCCCACATAACCTATATATCTTCCAATTGCTCCATTGTACTTTTTTTCTCCTTACTAAAATTCTTTCTTATCCACACATACAACTTAACTACATCCTTAAACCATCTTTATACCAAACATACATTTTCCCATTAACTACTATTCACAGTCCTTTCAAAGATAGATCTTGTTTTCCCATTTCATGGGCCTTCTTCTCTCTGGATCTCTGTTCCATCGGGATTAGTGGTCAGGACAGGAAAAGCAGTACAGTTAGTCACTGGGCACCGGCCTGGCTCAGGTCGTCATCACATTCTTCTTACTCCTTGTAAAATTCCTTCTTCATCAGTTCATGTCACTCCCAGCTACCAGTGCAAAGCACAGCACTGTGAGNCTACCAGTGCACAGCACTGTGAGGACTGCTAAGGGAAAGGTGAACTCTATCTTGGTCAGACCCAATAACCAGTCCATGCTGTTCCCACATTAGCTCACCACTTCTTTAGTGATCCAAACTAAACTTTTCTGAGGGCACAATACAAAGTGGATCACAGGATAACATATTTTAAAGGTTTGTCTGAAGGAAAAAAAACAGGTTTTTATTCTATTTCTTTTCTAAATCGATCATTTTAATGCTACTTTACAGCAGCTGCATTAGAGCATCGGAAAAGACAGAAACCTCCTAAACCAGCTTTGTTTTCAGAAAAATGATTGTGTAACACTGCCATTAATCCAGCTACTTGCATTGGGAACTGCAAGATAACACTAAGAAACAAAACTGCAAAAAGATGTTCAAAGAATGTCTTACCTGCACTGGGAAATACTCCATTTTAGTATGTCAATCAACCAGTCTTCCAGTTCTCCACTACTGCTGTCAAAAACATACTGCTCGAACTAAAAAACAAACAAACAAATGTTTTACTAACAGCATCATCTCTAGAATATACTCATATACTTCATTCTCTTTTCCGGCATCCTGTTAACAACCTTTATCATGACCTCTTCAACCATCATACAAGAACTGTCTACGAGCATTCTCCAATCTGCCCTTGGGTCCTGCACTGTAGTTTTCAGCTCTCTCCAAGTGTAGCAGTCTGATACGTAGTTTTACAAAATAAAGCAAAAAATGAAACTTCTCATTAAGCCAATGCTCTGGTAAAGCTGACATTGCCATGTCCAGCCAAACTATCCCTGTCTTCACCAACGAATTCTAAAATCCAGGTCCCAGAGGACTCTGGGACACCCCAGCCACGCCACAGCCTCCTCAATCTTCAGAGAGACTCTCAGCTCACCAGCAGCAACATAGTGACAAAGAGGTAGGAGGATATTCTGGCCTGAGTCATCAAATACAGCACATGTACCCACGCAGTCTTACATAGTTACCAGGGAGGAGACAACTTATAAGAAGGAGTCTGATGAGATTCTCCTGGTAAATCTTATGTCCCTTCTCCACAGAAGACAATATTCAGGGAAAAAGGAGGAGGGCCCTAAGACCAAGAACCCACTTTCTTAGGGCAAACATTACAGGTAGGTCAACATCACCTAATATTCTGAAACTGTCCCTGAAGCTCCTGATAAACCACTACCTAAAACTGTTTATTAAGAATCAGTTCATCTCTCCTATTACTGTAAAACCATTACGGTACTTAGAAAATACAATAAAAACCTGCAAAATCTCTTTTTTATCTGATGACCTTTAGATTTCACATATATTAAAAACAGAATGCTTGGTTCTCCCCTCTTAAAGGAACTTTGCATCCTTTCTATATGTCTGTTTCAGAGAAATACAAACACAAAATCTATCACAGCATGTGCAGGCAAGCTGTGAAACTAAACTGGTTTTACCTCAGCTTCAGAGGGAAGAAAACAGAAAAAGTAGAACATAAAAAAAAAAAATTACCTGGATTTTTCTAAAATAGAATTCATTTATGCATGTCAGTGAGGTATTACAACTTAGATACCACAAATTATCAGTAACAACCCAGTAAAACCCTGATGCCATAATGCTCCATAAAAATGGCACCAACATTTATTCCATTTGCTTAACAATGCATTACAGCCTGTATCGTACCAATTCTCTTTTAAAGCGGACTAAGTTCTTTTTTTTTGAGAGAGAGAGAGAGAGAGAGAGAAAGAGAGAGAGACCATGCAAAATTCTGGGTAGCTGAATTTTTTCTAGCCTTAGATTTAGTATTTTATATTCAGTGGAAATCAAAAATAAAACTACAGAATCTATACATGAAAATACAACAAAGTATTCATTTTGCTCCACTCTGTTTCTAGCTGTTCATTTAACATTCTTCAAGTAGCATTTCTCTTCAAGTTGCTGTAGGAGCTTTGTACACCTCCATCCCTGACTTTTTTTTACCCGTCCTCTTCTCCTGTATGCTCAGAGATTCAGCACCTGCCAACACAAATTCAGCCACCATCTATATCTGTGCTGATGACTCACAGCTTTGTCCCCCCACCTGAGAACTGCCTTCAATTCCAATTTTAGCTGTTTCTTGGACACTGTCTTCAGCTGAAACTTAGTGTGGAGAAAACAAAGTTCTTGACCTTACCAGAAAGGCTATTCCTAATAACTACTTTCTGAGTGTGCATACTAGCACAATCTGTCTGGAAACCTAGACAGTGTTTTTCGTTTAGTTTCCTCTGGGTTCTCATCGACTTCGGCAAGACTATACAGAAGACCTGCCAAATTTTTCTGCATGTGATTAGAAATATGTCCCATCTATCCATACAGCCAAAACTCATCCAAGCTAATATCCTTTTAATTACTGTGAGGCTGAAAAAGCATAATTCACCACATGTATTAGTTCAGCATGGTGCTGCAAAGAACCAGTCTGTTATTTTGATCATTTTCTCCCTCTCTGAATCCCCTGCAGAGAAAGCCTGGACTACTGCATCAAGCAAAACTCCCCTGTCTTTTGAAATCCTTTCACAGCTGTGCAGCACCCGGTATCACAGTGTTCTGGTTGAGACTAGAGCTTCCCACAAACTACAAATAAACCCTGCTTCTCCATAATTATAAAGGTGAGGGTGTAGAAAAGAAATGGTAATTGAATTTTGAATTGCATAATCTTGTTGTAAAACAAATAAACAAACCCCTTAAATGGAAATGTCTAGGATACCTTATTCTATTCATTATCCCAATTTTAAAAAGGCAACATGACCACCACTAGAAAGACTTCAGAACAGACTGCTTTCTATGGGATTTATTAATTAATTGTTTAAAAGCTTCATAGTTATAAATAATTATGTGAAGTAAACAATCACACATATAGTTAAACAATGACTTCATTTCATGGGCTAAGGGCAAAACTCAACCATTACAATTTTCTTCATGCCTGGTTCTCTAAGTCTAGACTACTTCCCAGCCAACCACAAGGTTTAATTCTAAGATATCTATAACATTTTAATGGGATAGATAAACAACCAACTTCATCAGGCATTAAAATTCAAGTTTTCATACTTTTTGCTTTAAATTTAGCACCAGTATCTTGTCCTCTATGCAGCACACTGATAAAAACAACGCACTCACTACTTTGAGCTGACAACTTGATTATTCCCACTGAGCATAGAAGTCATTAAGATGTTGCATTTATTCCTCTTATTCTCCCCTATTAATAGATCATACATGTGATACAATAATTCATCTTGAACACTTATTAGGCTTATTCCCTTCTATTCTAGCATTGGTCTTTGTCTGTCTGACAAATGACATGTTATTTGTAAGGTTCCTCATTATAGAGTTTAACATGAAAAGTTCAGTGAGAGTACAGTTAAAAGCTGGCTTTCTTATCAATGTATTCTTCTCCCTCCATCACAAAAACCCCTGCTGCAAAATGGACCCCATGCTTACAATTTCTGTATTTTTCCTCCCAGTAGGGGCACTAACTTCAGTGTCTCCTCTCTTCAGCCACCAATTTACACTAAACAAAAGCTGCATCATCTCCGAGATCCTCTCTCCTTTCTCATTAAAATGAATTGAGCAATGGTTTCAGGAGTAATTTGTACAGAAAATGGAAAGAGAACATGAACAAACCAAACTGAATGTTTTGTTTGCCTTTTACAAAGACTTCCCCTAAAAATAAAACCCACATTTAAAAAATTATTAAAGGGGTATGTGATAACTGGTACAAACGTGACTGGCTTTGAGTCAGAAACAGCTAAAACGGAGCATTTTAATGAAAAGCAGTAGTAATTCAGGGTATGTGCTACCACATTACCACATTATGCCAGCCACCTTGTCCCACACACTGGTTGAGCGAGAAAAATGAACCAAATACTTCCACACACTCACACTAAGAACCAAGGAGAGTGGACAGGGTAAATCAGCAGTAAAGCTGAGCTACCATAACAACAATGATGAAAATAAATGCCTCTAACTACAGCAGAAGGTTAATGTATCTAGAAATACATCTGCAAATGTAGAAATAGATCTGTAAATTATTTGTTTTGCTTATCATTTTCCATCAATGAACTCACAATCTATCTCTTCCTAACCTATTCAGTAGAGCAATATAGGGGAAAAAGCAAAATGAAGTGCTTACATTAAATAATCACAGTCTTCCGGAACTTTACATAAAAAGCATATAAGGATCTTACAGGAAATTTTTTTTTAAAAGCAATAAATAGCAGGCTGTAATATTTTGGCTTAAAAAACCAAATTGCACATCTTAATACATTCACCTTTGCATAAGCTCTTGAATTTATGAAGGATGCACCAAATAAGAATTAATAAAGTAGGACAGGGAAGCTTACTAAAATAATTTGATTCTGTCCAACTGAATACGTTCTTCATAAAACACTAAGGGTCTATCTAAGTGTACTTTAAAAATACTTCATTATCCTACTTACACAAAGGAAGAAAGCTCACTCTTCTTGAATTCTGTGTCCCCAGCAATGTCATTAAATGAAAAATAACCTTCATATGGATGGATGAATTTGGCATTAAAATGTCCGCAATGACTGTGAAGTCATTACTCCGCCATATTTTATGAACCGAAGGAGTTTCCAAAAGAAAGTTGCAACTTCTCTCCTACCGTGAGCAAACTTATTGTCAAAAAAATAAAGTTTTGATTTCAAGAGAAATGAAAAATAAATCTAACTGTATATGATCAGTAAATTATTTTTAACAGGTAATAATTCTGTATTATTGTCCTCTGTAAATAAAACAGCACAATTTAGAGTTGAGTCATTGTTCCAATACCTGCTCTGAGGTCATGCTTTGACAAGACAGTAAATACAGTTTAGATTTGACAGGTTGATTTTGTATTGGAAGGCTTTACGCCAAACAGTTACTGTATTTCCTCCCACAGTAGGCATGAAGTAATTGCAAATGATATATTGCATACTCTTATTAACTTAAGAAATGTGATAGCTGGGCTGCCTAATCGAAGTTACATTAGGAGATAACCTGATAGTAAATCTGATCCAGGATCAGTAGTCACAAAACCACTTCCTTGGTAGTTCCTACAGTAATGGCATCTGTGGTGATAGGCTGGATCAGCCAACACAGAAAAACAGTGACTCTGACAGGACTTTCCTACAAATATAAGTTCTTTCAGAAATACACAGGAGTACTGTATCAAAACCTATTTTACTTTTCAACACCTAATGTTAATAACCCAATATAAAGTCGGATGATTTGGGGCTGGCCACTACATTTTTAAAAACATAATCCTTGATTTCACTTTTTTTCATAGAATCACAGAATCATTAAAGGCGGAAAAGACTTCTAAGACCATCAAGTCCAACCTTTAACCTAAAACTGCCATCTCTACCAGGAGACCATGTCCTCAAGAGCCAAATTTTTTTTAACACTTTCAGGGACAGTGTTCTCACCACTGCCCTAGGCACTCTTTTTCAATGTCTGAAAGCCTTTTCATTGAATAAATTTTCCTATCTAAACCTTTCCTGGCACAATTTGAGGCCATTTCCTCTCATTCTATCACCTGTTACTTGGGAGAAGTGACCAACCCTCATCTTGCTACAACCTTCTTTCAGGTAGTTGTAGAAAATGTCACCCACAGCCTCCTTTTCTCCATAGAACTTGTGCTCCAGACCCTTCACTGGTTTCGTTGCCCTTCTGTGGACTCACTCCAGCACCTCAATGTCCTTCTTGTAGCGAGGAGACCAGAACAGGATACAGGACTCAAGGTGTGGCCTCACCAGTGCTGAGTACAGCGGCACAATCACAACCCTGGTACTGTTCGCCATACTACTGCAGATTTCCTTGTGGTTTGGCTTCCAGTGTCTCACCATTTTAACAAAATAAATCGAGGTAAGCATTATAGCACATAAATTTAGGTTTAAAGTTTGATTCTTTGATTTTCAGTGTAAAAAACCCCAAACCTAAAATATGGAATATAAAACATTATTTTTAACTTCTCATAATATTCACCCACTGTCTTTATTCAATACCTGCCAGAGAAAAGTCATATATTCTTATTTTGTTCTTCCTTTTTAATGATTTTCTGACCATAAGTCTCCTAAGACCTTCTCCACAACTCTTCTGTTACGCAAAACAGGCATTAATTTTACAGTCAAATCCGTATTATTCTAGTACAAAGTGCAATGTAGTTATGGTTGAATAATACAAGTGTAAAGTTGAAGGACAATTTAGCAGACTGTCACAGCAAGTAATGACCTAATGAGGTCATAATTTCAGGATGTGCATTAAAGCTTTTAAAAAACATATTGTAGCAAACAAACATCTACATGTCAATTTGGCCTAAGACTAAGCTCTCTTGATGCTTGCTTATCTTCATAGTGACGAGGTGAGAAAGAGCCATACTTTTCTCTGCAACCTCAGGTGGCACCTCCAGCAACTTATGTCTTGCTCACCTCCAAATCTAAGAGCACTAAGTTGAAACATATTTAAACTTCTAAGTTCACTTAGCTATTACCAAAACCAGTCAAACACAAGATTTTAATGCTCCATCCTTAATATTCCCCGCTCTCTTTTCTACCACTGAAGCCTGGAGCAAAACAGATCTGACCTCACAGCAAAAACAAAACAAACCAACCAAAACAACAACAAAAACCAAAACCCCCCAAAACCACCAAAAGACAAACAAACAACACACACTCCCTTGGTCCCAAGAAAAAAAGAGACAATAAAATTTAATCACTCCCTACTTTCTTTTAGCTGTTTAGAAGAGAAGGGACTAAACACAGTACATAGAGTACGGTGTGTGCTTTTTTTTTTTGACAAATGCTCAGTCAAAAAAGTCTCTGAAGAACCAGGTGTCAAGTGAAGATAACACTGATCAGCACTGGTGGACAGCTCTGAAAGCAGCTTGAACAAACCGAGCAGAGCTTAACATACACACCATAAGAAGACTGGATGTGAATAAGAACCATGAAAATGTAACACATTATATATCACCAGCAGCAAAGTCTTTATATGATTTCCTTTTGCTACCCTTGCACATTTGCTCACACCCACACCACAAACAGTCCTCTCTGCAATTATGCTTGCAGTTGTGGGGGGCAAAAAGTCCACCAGCATCAAAACAAACTTTTGTTGCTATTTTGGAGGTTACATTGTAAGTTGGTGGTGGTTGTGGTTTTTGGTCTTTTTTTATCTTTAATTTAAATAGCAACATTTCACTGATTTAAATACAGCATGGCTCCACAAACAGCTGTACTGATCTATCTGGAAGAGTATGCCTGTATTAACATCTAACCCTGAAGAAGTGAGCAAGGGCATAGCAAGAATTTAAGCCAACCTTGCCCGTGAAACTACATGAAGTCTTCCACACCAGCAATAGCTTCAGAAGTTTCTGCCCCAGGTGCTCATTCACATCTTCATAGCATCAGTACATCGCCCCCACAACACTGCCAACACAGTGCTCGTGGGACGGCATTTTAAAATTAATTAGTTACCATTTTAGAATAATCTATTTTTGCAGGGCTTGATCAGATCACTTCCTTATCCGGTTTCAAAGCACAGCTCCACAAATAGCCGTGCCATTGAACACAGGGAAGGGAAGCGAGTAGCAGCACAACACAGTGGTTCCCTGGCCAGTTGTCCCCTCAGCCCGCCTGTCTCTGTAAGCCACAGCCTTGGCACGGCAAAGCAAAGAGGTCTAAGTGGGAGGTTGAGAGAAACTGCTCCTTCTCACAGCCATTCCTGAGCCAATTTTTATCCTCCATTCCTTCCTTCGATTCATCTCAAAAGTTGAACAGTAACCCCCTGCCACACCTCTTTCATGGAAGGACATAACCCCAGAGCCCAACCAACAGTCCAGTCTAACCTCTCCCCTGCTCCACAGGGCATGTCCTGTTCCTTATTCACAGGCCAGGCTTCCCAGGGAGGCAACCTCTCACCTGGGAACCCTCTCTGGCAACCCAGACCATTTCTTTCCCAAAGGGGGCATGGACGGATGGAAAGACAAGCAGCTTCCAGCAGCTTGTCCCAACAGGCCCAGAAACACGCTCTGCCTGTAGAGCTACTAACTAACAGACCTGGCATTGGGAGATAGGAACGATTTTTGCTGAAGAAGGGCTCTTCCACTCCCTGTCATGGAGGAGGAGAGAGACAGGGCTGCCTTAGTCACCACAGCCTGTCCCACCTGGGCTCCACAGGCTGCAATCCTCCCTCACAGCACTGGCATTGCTCCCCATCCCCACTACAGTGCCAGAATATCTTACTAAAGAGTCCCTATTAAACACACAAATATAGCAGCATCACCACATTCAAATCTGAGTTTTGCTTCTGTTTATTTTGCAGCTTGAACGCTTCATGCCCCTCTTACCTCCCGCTCCCCGTGTGGCATTTCACTGACAGAACAACACTGACATGTGAGAAGCTGCTAAAAACACTGACACAAAACTAAAATGGCAAGACTCTGTTTCCAAAATAACACTTTGGAAACAAAACAAATCTAATGATCACCTTGAGTAACTTCAATGGGTAGACTTGAAGGGTTACATCAAAACAAATCAGGAAACTGATTTCTGAATTAGCTTGAACCATCACCAATGCTATTTAAACGATTTTGGACAATGTTTTGTATGGAACAGTTTTTGTTCTCTCCTTTTCTCCTACCATTTACTTGTCATGTTTAGTTAGAAATTCTTGAACTAACATTATGTAATCATTAAATCTCTTATATGCTGCTTTCAAATTTGCTATAACTAGAACAAGTAAAACCACCTATTAAATATAGCATAACACATCCAGGGGAAAAAGACCCAACAACCATGAACCAAAATCATCAGAGGCTTTCCCTGCTCTCCTGATAGTATGGCTGATTGATTTTCAAACAGGTTGTTGTTGTCTCCTGTCCTACCTGAGAAGAGCTAACTATACTGACTGGCCAAGAAAACTCATCTTCCCAGCTGAACTCCATCAGCTTTTACACGCTTGAATCAAAAGGCAGGTAACACATCTGTTAGAGCTTCCAGCCACCAACTCAAATGCAGCCCCAACATTAGTAGCATTAGCTCGGATTCAAATCAATTTCAGAGACACACAACACACCTTCCACAAAAGAGACTGTCTTTTAACAATATGTAAAATAAAATTAAGAGCAGGTAAAACCCCATGGCTCACAGCTTCTGCCCCAGCAGCAAGGGCCTTCATTAGAAAAAGAAGTCCAGCATGACAGAATGGCCACAAACTTGGAGATCTAAGTCTTGACTTCCACGTTCAGGTCTAGTATTGACTTCACCCACTACAAGGTTTTTTTCCTCTAAGTTGTTTTACAGTTGTAAAGCAGTGAAATATGTTTTCTACTGTCTATGCCTCACTGTTTCAGTACTTCAAATATCCTCAACAGCTTGGCATGTTTTGATTTGAATTCTTTCACTGTGGTGAGGGATTGAAGGTCAGAGGTACCTGAAAATATAAGCTCTAGAATTATCTGATAGTTGCTATAATCTCAGAGTTTACCCAGAAAATCTCTTAAAAACACATATATGCAATTACAGAAAGCTAGATGGGCCACATATAAATAGGCAAGTGAGCAATCATAATTAAGTTTAAAAGCAACAGATATGCAACTACTACTACCTCTATCACTAAAACCCAGCAGTATTAATTACACTATTTAGACTGATTTTTTTTACATGGAAATACACAATCATTATGCAGAAAAATCACCAAGCTATAACAGTACTGACAGCCTGGAAAGAAAGTACAGCTTCTTCTACAGAAGCACAATACTACTACATTTTTCTTGTAAATTTCAATAGAAAGAAGACAAAAGATACACAGCAAGCCATTCTAATATGAAAATTGAAAGGTAAACCTCACTTATTAACTTTAGAAAATCATCTAATGCATAACGAGAATTCAGTTTATTTTATAGCTGCAAAGTATGATAAAGCATTATCTCTCAACAACTTTTATGCAGCAGGTAATGAGTGATTTATGGTATCGTCAGTAACAGGGATTAATTCATTAGGTCACAGCACGTGAACAAGGCTGTGATTATAGTAAGCAGACTTGCATCTGGAAAACAAGCCAGTTTATTATTTCAAAATGTCAGAGGTCAAGTGTAAGGCTTCCTGCACAATTAACCGATGAATGCCCTACATTTCTTCTTAATTTGGGCATACAGTGTGTACAGGTTTGTGATTTATTTTATAAATGAGATTCAGCAAACCATATGAACACATATGTGTGTAAATATGTATAATTATATCATATTAGAGGTAAAAAATTTTTAACTTTTCAGCTGGAAAAGAAAAAATAGCAAAATGTGTATATTTTCCTTTTCTTTTGATACAAGACTTGCAATACAGAAAAGTGGACATTTTAAATTTATTTTTAGTAATATTGGTAAGTGAAACTTTCCATCTTGTTTCCAACAAAATTGCTTGCACAATATAAAGTTCAAAATTGTTAGCAATAAAAATGTTGCCAATTTCAAAACCTTTACAGAGAATATATTAAAAAAAAAGGACTTAAGCCTTCTAACAAAAAAATAGAATTGATGTAATTTCAATTTGCTCAAATGTTTTCAACTTTTGTTCTACTTGTAGGTTGAGCTCTGTGAGATTTGATTCTGTTCCTTATTTTTCTCCTTGTTCTTTCCAAGAACAGTGCTGTCACCAATTTCCTGCTTGAAGTAAACATAATTTGCTCACCTGACTTCTTCTTGACCCCAAACTATGGCAAACTTACTTCCTGCCTTTCAGATTTTTTTTCTTGTCTACTCTTTGTTGTGTACTCTTTGTTACTACAAAGGTTCCACATATTGTTCTTCAAAGAAGACAGTTTGTACAACAGACTTCTACAAATATCAGCAACACCACGTTACCAAATACCAACTGCTTTTACTAGAAATGAATGCATAAATATTTAATTATGTTCATACTTCTACAGTGACTTAATTTTCCACACACCATACTTAATGAGATGTATCCCATTAATTAATGTGTTCAAAAGGTGCTTAGCAAAATGCTAGAGAAGGCCAAAATCAGCAGATGCGTAGCAAACGTAAAATCATGTCTTGCCACAGAGAAAACACAAGGTGCATTAATGTTGACAGAACATAAGGACATACTTTACTGTTTTGCCTAACTGTAGCAGAAGAACATATAAGAAACATTTTTTCAGAAGCATAGTATGATTGTAGCAAGCTCACAGGGACCAAAGGTGTGACTTTTGGATTGGAGTGGATTTAACCAATATATCATTCCTGTTTTAAAGCAGCAGTATTGTGACTTATAGAATCATAGAATAGAATCATCAAGGCTGGAAAAGGCCTTTAAGATCATCAAGTCCAAATGTCAACCCACCACTATTACTGTAACCACTAAACCGTATCACTAGGATATAGGAATATATAAAGCATTTGAAGGTTGCTATATAAACAAACTTTTCTTTGACAAAAAAAAAAAAAAATCACATTTTCCAAGCTTTTTCACTAGAAGGGAAATTGAATGCAAGATTAAATAATTCATAATTCAAGAAACTTTAAGTTATGCTCATAGTTAACCAAAACAAATTAATATGCTGGTACTTGACACAGGGATACTTATTTTGGCTACAGGCTCGGCCTATCAGAGGTAACTGGCATACAACAGCAGGCTGGCAAAACAAATATCCGTCAGGAACAACTGCTGGTCAACACACAGGTGCTACTCATCTTTCCTGTCATGAAAACAATTAAAGCACTAGTGAGACTGTATTTTTCAATACAGAGGAAAAGGGAAGGAGGGAAACCCACACAACAAAACTGCAACTCTTCCACCTTGGTTAACAAGAGAGTATATTCTGCCAAGACTGTCCTATAGTCTGTAGGAATTGGGGGCTGAAAAAGAACAAAAGGATTTCAAGACAGAAAGCCCAAAGTACAAGATGAAACAGTTACCATGCAAGGATTAGAAACATTACCCTTTATCAATAATAACTTCAAACACTGAAACAAGGTCAACAGTAACTAGAATTCACAACTGTCGATTGTAATTCTCACACTGAGGCCCATCTTTAGTACTGATTTAACTTTTAAATTTGTTCAGGACAGCAGCCAGGCCAAGAGAGAGACATAGACACCAGTACTCTCAGCATTACATTAATAAACATTTAGGTACCTGCCTCCTAGGTTGTGTAGGCAACTAAGTTCTCTTCAAAGAAAAAAACAGTACAAGAGTCAGAGCTCAGAAAGGGCTCCCATATCTTTACCTGCAGTAGTTTAAAACCTTGCCACTCACAGTAATCTAACTCACCCCTCTGCCACAATTTGCCTTCCTATGCAGCTCCTCAGCCAGACAGATGGCTGTGGCATTCATATTCCATTCTAATCACTTCCAGCAAGACAAGCTCGCACCAAAACACCAGATAATAACCTGGTGAGAATGAAAGATTGATAGAAACATCCTGTCAGAGAGTGTTTATCACGTCTCAAAACCACAGCAACCAAGACCACCAGAACTTGTTAAGAGTCTTTCTCAGCAGAGGACTGACTAGGCAAAGTCAACAGGGAATGACAGAGAGAGCAACAGATCACAGTTTTCACATCTCTCCCTGCTTGGGAGCTGAATTCACTAATTCTTCTACGTGAGAAAAAAGCGCTAGAGACAATCCTGAAACTGAGCTTTGAAACACAGGTACTGCCAAGGGAATGTTAAAACCACAAAACTGCAGTATCACATCCAGTGTCACATCCATCACTGGGGCTTCAGAAGAGAAGAAAGGGCTTAGCTCTTCTGAAATCTGAACAGAGCCCTAGGTGTTATTTTTGAGGTTTTACTGAACTCAAAACAGAAGTAAATTCTATCACAATGGAATGAAACTGAATCAACAAATGTGTTGGGTTGTCTGGCACATTTTCAAAATCACAGTTTTGAAGACAGATTTTGTCTGCTGTGTGTGCTTTACTATTACTGATTTCTATTCATGTCAAATCTTATCCAGGCCAGTTGCATTGACCGTAACTTGAAGTTAAGGTAACAATCCAATTTCATTAGCAAAGTGTTAATTTAAACTCTTACCAGTTCTGTAGGACTGTATTTCACAAAACGGATATTTAAACCACTCCAAAGGACAAGTATGAATTTATATTCTCTGACTTTCACTGATTACCAATGGAAAGCTTAAGAATTGACTTATACTACTTACAGAGGGAAAATGAGTGGTGGGAAAAGGAAAACAAGTTGGTCCATCCAAGGAAAAAGCAGACCAAGATTTATAGCTGTGCTCTGACATATCAAATGCAGGTACTGAGACTGTGACTACTGGTACAGTCATATGGAAGAAACAGAACAAGATGACAACTCTGTGCTTCATACATTTAAAATATTTGCAAAGAAACAGCCAGACCCAAGATTATCATTCAGTTTCTATAAAACAGTACTTCCAGTTCAAATAGGCAATGAATTATTGAAAGGAATAATAAAAACTATGCTGAAGTGCCTAATTAGTTCCTCCACAAATCCAGAATTCTTTCATTGTAAAAAAGCTGCAACGTTCCAGCAAAGCAGACTTTTACTGAACCAGGTTTGGGTTGTGTCATTTATTCCTTAGCAAGGGCCAAGCAATTTTATCTTGAAAATGCTGTTAGAGATATTTAATGGATGAAAATGTAATACATTCCCTTCCAGAGTAATAAAGTAAAGATTCAGCTGCATTTGCTACTTGCTATCAGTCAAGCAAAGTAAAGGGTGGTGCATGTGGATTTTAGTTCAGACTTTGCCTACTTATAAGACAACATTAAGCTAGTTGAAAAAAATCACTTAAAAAATGATGCAAAATCCAGTGAAACAAAATAGGCATTTATACCCACTCTACTTGATAAAACGTTAGATTTCAAACAGTAGCTTGTTTACTTTTCAGTCAGCAAAATCCACTGCAACCAGAAGAAAGGGGAAGTGAGCTTAAACACATCAGCACAAATACCTCTTTAGTTATAATATCAACATGACTGTAAATCCCTCAATTACAATTTAAAAAAATCTGTTATGCTATGCAACTTTTCTTCAAAGTGGTATGTTTGCAACATATAATTATCAAATAAAGCCTTCAAACAGGTTCTGTTGGAAATTTTGCTTAAAATAATACAAGAAGGAAAGATTATTTCCACCACAGCGCCTACTGATCATGCAAATCCTGCCGAGAGCGCCCTGAGGTTAACTGAGCGCTGACAAGCTCCTACGGACGCTAACAGGAGCATCTGCCGAAGGCACGGCACCGCCGGACCACAGCGCCCTGCCCCGCTCCGCCCCGCCGGCGTCCCGGAGGGGAACGAGCTGTCCCCGCTCGGACCGGGAGGGCGGGAGCCGCCAGTGCCGCCCTCCGCGCACCAGGAAATAGCTGGGAGTTATTCCTAACGCTCAGGCAGCAACTTTCCACACTGCACGCAGAAACCGATATTAAAAAAAAAAAAATTTAAAAACACCCCCCGCCCCGAACACTGTTTCAAACCCGGTGAGGATCCGGTATTTCTCAGGAAAGGAAGGAGAGGAGAGTTACCACCGCATCCGCCAGTCCCAGCACTGCGGCCGGCTCTCGGACACTTCGCGGCGAAGAGCGGGACATTATTTCTGACCTATTTTCGGCGCCGCTTCGGAGCGATAAACAATCAACAGCAGCGGCGAAACGCTGCCTGGGCAGAAACTTCCCCGGTCACGAGCCACTCCCGGGGGCCACGAGCCACCCCGGACCGGGGGATCGGGGGCAGCGTCCTCTGCCCCGCGGCGGAGCCCCCCCCGGCCTCGCCGCCCACCCGGTCGGGCTGCTGAAAGGCTCCCGGAGTTTTCCTGCCTGGGCTGTCGGGGTGTGGGAAGGAGAGGGGGAGGTCAGCCAGACACAAACAAGTCCCCCGCCCGCCATGCCCGCGGCCCCGGAGACAGGCCGGGCACAGAGGGGCGCCCGCCTGCCCCAGCCCTGCGGGAAGGGACGGACACGGTCCCGCCGCTCTGCCCCGCCACCCCGCACTCCTTCGCCGCTCCCCGGCACCGACCTGGGACACAAAGGAGCGGCCGCCGCTGCCCGCCGATCGCCCGTGCTCCCCGTGGAGTCCAGGCCGCGGCAGCACCGGGATGGCGTAGCGCAGGCATCCGACGCCAGCGCCTGCTGCTCCCGCGACGGCCCGTGCCGCCGGCGCCCGCTCTGCGCTGCGCGGGGAGGGGAGGGAGGGGG